>QVRM01005679.1:0-90626 GCA_003439945.1 Dermanyssus gallinae | reverse complement strand
ATACTTTGTTTATGCCTGATAGAGTTGGCTGCAAGCATTACTCCATTACTGCACTAATGTAACTTAGCATTCCACCAATTAAATAGCCCGACTAGCTCAGTCGGTAGAGCATGACACTGGAAGAGAGCATGAAACAGCAAACATATTTGGCTTTCTTATGCTCAATTATTTAATTCTTCTGCTCCTGGTGTTTAAACATTCCAGGAATGCATATATAATGCATTAGGAAAAAGATGGAAACACTTCGATGGTATTCGGGTGTGTAAATTTTGCGTTACATACCCGAAGTGTACCACCGAAGTACGTTTTACGTTGTAAACGCTGTCTTAAGGATGTTGGCAAATTGACCCACATAAATATCAACGTTTCCGAACGCTGCCAGATGAGAATAGACATAAGATAAAATAAGATAGCGTGCAAAGACACAAACAGACAAAATAAGAAAAACATCTTTTATCTGGCCTGCTTGAAGTACGAACTCATGCAGTTACTAGAGGTCATACGCATAACCACGCACACCACAAAGAGGGTCCAACTGTTGCTGGTTGGAAATGATTTAGCCCAGCCTATAACTTTTTAGCGTTTTGAATGCAGATAAATAAAGTTTTAAGCTAATTAGTCAGTGTTTTTTTTTTAGCTTGGTGAGTCTATTCTGATCGTATGGAACAGGTTGGACCTGTTGCGGCATTTTACGCTACTGCTGTCAGTCTCGTGTCGCCAAGTATTGTCGGCCACCTTTTATCTGGACTGTAAAGTTACGCTTGGAATATGCGCCTGTAAACATTGCTTCTATATGCAGCTAAAACACCATGTTTCTGGACTACGAATTCTATTGTTTGTTAGCTTTTATTAATGTTGACCGCCATTGCTCGTAAACATGCAAAAGACGTCACTGAAAAATCAGATGTCAGACGCACAGCGGATGCGCGTGCGTTTCTAACCGACGATTGTCCAAAATAGTTGTTGTCAATAAATATATATATATACATCGCTCAATGACAAAAAAAAGTTGACAAACTATTATTGGCTTTTAGAGTAGTAAAGTTAAAAAACGTTTTGCAAATATTGACACATATGTGTCCATGTGTAAAATGCATTACAAACTAGATATATAGGTAGGTTTATTATTCTTATGAGTGCTTACATTTGTACATAGGTTCACAGCTCCTCAAAGCCATCAAAGGCTAGTATGGAGTGTTTATATTGCATATATTTTCTTATAATTTTACTTATTGTCATAATGATTATGTTAATCGTGTTTGGCTTATATTAGAGTAAGGTACCTAAATAGTATTGCTTAGCACTTTGTTTGAATATTGTCAGAGAAGAGGTTGCGCGCATCTCTGGGGGGAGCTTGTTCCAATATGTGGCACCGAGATTTGATATTGAAAAACGAGATTGGTTACATGAAGCTGCAGACAAGATGAGAAGTTGTGTGTGTGATCCCCTTGTGTTCATGGTGGATGTCGAATGGGAAAGATTAAGCAGGTTGGGATGAAGTCCCATTAAGATTCGTTTGATCTCAGTTACGACACACATCTCTATTTGCAGAGGGTAAGGCAGAATCGACATCTCTACGTACTTATAACGCATGGATTCCCATGGTGGATATCCCAAATTACGCGCAAGGCTCTTTTTTGCAGGCGATGTAACGGACAGAAAAAACGCATATGAGTCATTCCAGATATTTCAACTGCGTAGGTCAGATAACTATGAACGTAGGCGTAGTACATGGCGAGTAGACAGTCATGGGGCAGAATATTACGGCTCTTGAACAGGGCAGCGATGCTCCCTACAATTTTTTTACTAACAATGCAGTGCTAATAAAAACAACAAATGGTAGCGGGCGATTTTACGCAGACGTCACAGGTTTGCTCCCGGTACGACTCGCCCAGCTTGATGCCATACTTATAAAGCTACAATTTGTGGTACAAGAAAACAAACTTACTATGCTTAGCTGTACTGGTTATCTTGTGTGAGTCTATATACTTTTTTTTCAAAAGACGTAGAGCTTTTACACACTAAAGTAACATATAAGGTGCTATGGAATGCAGAGTTGAGATAAATAACGTAACGAATGGACCTAAAAGGCATTCTTTTATATATAACATTACACAAAATGTTCCCAGTGGCTTAGCCTGTCGAAGCACACGCGCAGGCACGGCCTTCACTGTAGGTACTACAAACCATTGCCGATGTTTTATAGCAATAAAATAGCATGTATGCCAGAATAAATGAACAAGAAGCAATATAGTGCTAACTAGTGTGCGACTTTTCATATCGATTTTGAACACGCAGATCCGTAGGGCAGACAAGTCATTTGCGCTTAACCTACGTGTCTGTCTTTAAAGTGAGGGACTGTGTGAGGTCGCTTTGTGGTCGCCGAAGTAGCATGTAAAATTACGGAAAGGACCAGAACACTTTTTAAATCTGATAATAAAAAATCTACAAATTAAGTTGATATCCATTCTTTCTGAGTTATTTTAGGATTAGCACAATAGTGGTTTGCTTGTAATTCGTCAACCATATGTACAGTTTTAATCAAGTGAAACACAGTAATGTACCGCAATCAGGAAATAGCTTAAATGACCTCCAGTCCTCGAACACTCCCTAGTGCTTTAAAGTAGTACTTGAAGTTTTCTCTTATAAGGCAAGATACGTGAACGCTGCACGCGGCTTAGTCAAGGTGAGCAAAAGTAAAACTGATACTGATCACTTAAAACGCCCAGGCTAGGACATAATAGAACCTCCCTGAGTCAATTCCTAATAAAGTAGGAGTTGGATAATCAAAGTACATTGGATAGACTAACATTATACTACATCGAATTATCGTACTTATATATATATATATATATATATAGATACAGGATGGTCAAAAATTGTTTGTGTCAAAACGCTAAGGATATGGTCAAGCTCGGTGAGAAAGCATGTTTGCCAATGGAAAGGGGAGCGAAAAATGCTGTCGGATAGGAGTGGGAATAATTTTGTAGACATTTTTTTAAATTGTAATTTTAGGGGTGGCTGTTCCGACATACGTTTACAAAATGCACGATTGTGAGAGAACGCATTCTTCAATTGAAAAACCGAGCATATCGGATATATACCCCGATATTAGCTAGCGCAATGATTATTGTGATCTAGAAGATGCTTGCAAAATTATAACTTTACTTTCGCATCCTTTGAACTTTTCACGCCCAGGTTTCAACGGTTTTTCCATTACGTCGCGCACAAACCAATATGTCCAGAGACGGCATCTCCTAGTGATTAGTTTGGTACTAAAATTGGTGGAGCTGACATCTGTGGTTGCAAAGTAACTCAAATCTACCTATGGCCCTATGGGGTGTGAGTGCATACATGCATCTAATATATATAATCTCTATATATATATATATATATAAGTGTCATTATATATATATATATATATATATACCATATATTATATACAGTGTCACCATTTTTGTGTCCAAAACGCAAGGGTTATGGTCAAGCTCGCCTGAGCTAAAAAACTAAGTAGTATGCGGCACGTCACGTATTACTACTAAATGATCCAGCTACAATATGGAATCACTTTTGCGAACTTGCATTTTATATAAAAATTGTCGTTGTATCGAATGTTTAGCACTTAGAGAATGGCGCTGTTGTCGGCATAATACTACGCATATATTAAGGAGGCAGCCGCAGAAAATCCCAAATTCTTAACGCTTCAGTCACGCACGCTAGAGATGAGAGAGTTGCCTATGCACTCTCTGCCGTGTATGTCATTGGATCTCTATTTTAGCAATTACTTACAAAATGTAATTACTGCATGTCTGGGTTGCTTGACAGGTCCGTGCCTTTAGGTTAGTTTATTGGCATGAATCAAAGTTTATACGACAACTGATAGCGGTGGCTAGAAAGAGCAAAGGAGAGAAACAAATAAAATGAATTGTCACGTTATCTTTAAAATGCAACATATGTTTATTTACATTAACACACAAAGTAGGGACGTGAAACAAATAAACTCGCCCGAGGAGAGCAGAAGAAAGTTGCGTCTATAGCATACACCGACTACTCCTTACATCAGAGTGAACCGCCAGCGACAGGGGAACTGTGAGGCGAAATAGGTTCCACTAGTTATTAAGACAGATAAAGGTTGTGTTTTTTCTGGGGTTACATATTAGTTGAAATGCACCGTGAAGCTCAGATAGATAGATATATAGATGGAGAGTAAGAAAAAATAGCTACACAAGTATAGAACATCAGTATACCATCATCGATGGCGTATTCAAGAACTACTGCTGAGAAAAAGTCTCGAAACGAATAGCGGTGTTCGTAATAGAATCCATACTAAAGAAGGAGCGCATGTCTACTCATGCGATCCAGCAAACAAGCAAAACTCTTTTAGGCACCAACTGGTCTACCAAAGACTGGCGGCGTGGTCTGAAGCGTGGTGGCTTTTACGATGTATAGGGGCACATTCATGGGCTCAATTATATCATAGATTGCCCGCGCATTTAGTGCGCACTTCCCGCGTTTTCGCTACTGGCGTGGTGGTGGCATCCTCTATTTGGCGCCATGTCTTTAGGTATTGCCGCAGGCAACCGATGCTGTCTATGCCCGCGCTGCTAAACGGACGCTGCTTTCCTACAAAAATCAAGCGACACGCGCGTGACTTGAGCCCGGGAATTCTACGTGCCATCGTCGGCGTCTTGCCGCCTCGTCTACGAAGTCAGCTGGTTGTGCACGTGCATCTCCACCGAGGCTATAGCGGCGCCGATGCATCATTCACCGTACGTATCGCGGTGTGCAGAATGAGTCACGTGAGCCACGAGTCAATTGCCAGCAATCGTTGTGGTGGCTGGTGATGACGGTGGTGGCGCTGCTGTGTTGTGGGGTTTCTGGCGACTGCTACCGACTGCTAGGGTGCTTCGGCATCGATAACAACTATACAATACAACAGCAAGCAACAACAACAACGACGACAACAACAGTGCTTAGGAAATGACCGCCAGTTCGTAGTGATTAACGAGTAGTCGTTGAGCGTCAACGACAGACAAACCGGCAGCAGAGAGACAGATAAAGAGAGACGATCTAAAGTGTTCGTGTTTTTGTTGTTATTGTTGTTATTATGGAAATTCAGCTTGAAGGCTGCGATCGGCTGCAGAACATCAGCAGCAGCAACAGCAGCAGCATCTGCAAGTTCCTAAGTTCGTGCACGTGGTTCTTCTACCAGTGGTGCTTGGCTCTGCACACCGTCGCCACACCGGTAGTCAACAACAGTCACCGATTAACCAATCAGTCAAGCTACTAACCAACTAGTCTGTATCACACCACACGATTAGCAGTGAATTAGTTTGTTAGTTAGCTAGTTAAGGAATCAGCCAGCGGTGGAGGAGGATGGAGGTCATATAAATATATATATATATATATATATATATATATATATACACACATATATTTCATCTATATATATCATCTATCGATTAGTATCTATAGAAATTGGCTATTGGAACTGCATTGAGAGGACTATCATTACTATTATTGGTGCTGACTGTGGCTTTGCTGCTGTTGCTGCTGATTCTATGGTGTCAGCTGTTGTGTCTCTACAGGCAGACTACTTTGTAGACGAGTACGGGGGACGGACAGGCGACGGTGACGATCACCTTATTGGCGTGGCGTGACAACGATCTCGTTGACCAACGATAGATAGGTTTCGTCTTGAGGTGGCTGCCTACGAGGTAGACGACGAGTAGGCGGTGATCGGGCCACCACTGGCTCTGAGGTGTTCTCGGTGGGTCATACCAACGATTCGACTACGAACTTGTTTTGCCACGACTTGATCCGCCGACCCATCCGCTCGTCAAGTTGTGGTGCTGGTGGTGGGAATCGTCGCCGGTGCTCTTGTTCTAGTTGCTGCCACCACCATTCCATCTTCCACTATCCTAGTTACATCCAATTCTTCACCTGCCACCACCACCACCATCTTGACCATCATCATCATCATCATCGTCGACCAATATCATCATCATCATCGACCACCAACCATGCAGATGCCGTACGATGGCCTCATGCGGGAGATTAGGCTGGCCAGTACGAGCACACGGCTCAGCGCAGCGCTGTGCTACGAGCTCGAGCTCCTGTCGCCGGAGGAACGCAGCCAGCTCGTGAACCGGACGTACGATGGCTTTACGCCGCTGTTCAAGGCCGCCCAGCAGGGCGCCGTCGAGATCGTGCGCTACCTGCTCGAGACGTGTGGCGCCAACTCGGACCTGATCAGCGACTTCGGGTGGATGTCTTTCTTTAGCTCACGGATGAGACACTACGGCACGCCGCTGTGGGGTGCGGCCCTCCGCGGTAGGATCGAGGTGTGCCGCGTGCTCGTCACACACGGCGCCGACGTCAACAAGATGTCGGTCACCGGCGTGACGCCCGTCCATGCGGCGTGCTACAACAACAACATCGACGTGGTGAAGTTTCTCATCGGCCAGGGCGCCGACGTCAACCGGCCCGACCACGAAGGCAGCACCTGCCTCATCAAGTCGGTGCGGTCGACGGAGCTGTGCGCGTTCCTGCTCGAGCAGGGCGTCGACATCAACGCGCGTGACTTGAAGCTCAAGACGGCGCTTCACTACGCCGTGCAGGAAAATCAGTGCAAGACGACGGAACTGCTGCTGAAGAACGGCGCCGACCACCTGGCGCGCAGCGTGCACGGCGACGACGTCCTGCAGACGGCGTGTATAACGCGCTGCGATAGCGTCATGTACCTCATCCGGACGATGAACTACCCGCCCGAGCGGGTGGCCGACGCGCTTGAACTGCTCGGCGCCAGCTATCTCTTCGAGGACGACAACCGGGAGATGGCGCTGAAGTACTGGCGGCTCGCCGTCACCCACCGCGAGCTGCACAAGATCGAGAAGAAAATCACCGAGCCACCGAAGGACGTGTTCCTCAACCGCATGCCGTTCTGCACGCTCGACGACGTCAACGCACTTGCGCACGACAATGACGAGATATGGCTGCAGGGTCTGATCGTCAGCGAACGCGTGCTCGGCTCGCGCCACAAGAACTCGATCCGTTGGGTGCTGCAACGCGGCTGGCGGTACTTCGACCGCAAGCAGCACCAGCGCTGCATCGACCTGTCGAAGTACGGCCTCGAGATTCTGCTGAGCATGGACAGCGCGCTGATCGAAATGTACATTGTACTTAAGTTGCTCTTCAGGATCATGTTTGACGCGCACGAGGAACAGGGTCTGTTCAATGCGCCCGTCAGGCTGAGCGACGTCATGTTCCTGCTCGAGAAGGTCACCGTCTGGTCGCCGGCCGTCATGCAGCAGCTTGAGCAACGGCCCTTCTTCCGCGAACAGCAGGACGACTGGAACAGGGTGCTGAACGTCGTCATCCACCTGCTGCACCTGGCCGAAGTCCTGCCCAAGTCGGCCGAGAGCACCCTGCAGCTCGAGCGGATGGCGCGCAAGCTCGTCACCGTGAATCCGATCATGACGAACGGCAACACGCTGCTGCATATGGCCGTCGGAAAGGTGAGTGACCTGCGCTATTGCTACTTTGACCCCCTCCCCCGCCGGTTCCCGAATCCTATATTCCCTGATCGGGCGACGACGTGGCTGCTGTTGCGGGTCGGCGCCCAAGTCGAGGCCGTCAACGAGAACGGCTCGACGCCGCTGCACATCGCCCTGCTCCCCGACAACTATCGCGAACAGATTGTTCGGATGCTGCTTGACGCGGGCGCGCACATCGATCGGACAAACAAGCAGGGCGAACGGCCGTACCACATGCTCGGCGCAAGCCGCGGTGCCGAATTAAGGTCGCTGAAGTGCCGCCTCACGCTCAAGTGCCTCGCTGCCCGCAAGGTGAAGTCGCACCACCGAAACTACGAGCGTCTCATTCCCCGCTCGGTCGAAGACTTTATTCGAATGCATTGAGCGGTGTACGCGCTTACGTATGCAAGCAAGCACACATGCATGGATGCGAGCGTGCTTACGTGCCAACGGGCCAGTCGGTCGTTATGGCGCAATTAAAATGCCAAACGCGGTGGACCCTCTATGCGCTGCCCTGCTGCTGCTGTCGCCGCCGCCACTTAACAACTGCCACCCAACAATCTCCGCTGTTCATTGTCTGCTGCTGCTGCTGCTGCCGCTGAAGACCCGTCTAGCCCCTAACGAGTCTTTGATGGATGATGATTGGTCGTGGGGTCGTGGGGTGCCAAAAACATTTTGTGAGGTTAGTAACGACATGCAGCGAACAAGCGCAAAGCCGCGCTGGCGTGCTGGTTGGTCGAAGAAGACGCCGGACGGACGGACGGACGAACGAACGCAGAAGTGAACCGGACGCAGTTAGACGCAGAAGAGTACGAGCAGCGATATCGATGTGTTGTCGGCCGCTGAATTTTCGCTACGTCGACACACAACACTTTGTTCGTTGCGCATTGGTGCGCAATGGTGTCGAACGAGGTCCTCCTCTGTGACCCTGTGTGGCAGGCCTGTCGTAGTGCCACAGCATGCACTCTGCACGACTGCACGAACGCAACGTACAACATAGCCGCCGTACACAGGTATGGCTGGGATAATAGAAGATCTCTTGACAGCAAACGACGACAACGATACAGGTATCTATCTATCTCCTCCTAGTGACGTGCTGCACCGCTTTGCAGACTGACTAGCTACACACGCACGCAGGAGCAGCGTTACCGACAAACACTACTACTAGTGAATGGACGCGAGACCGGTAATAACCACTTCTATAATATTCTACTCAAAAAGGCTCGGCAACCACAATACTACAACACAGATGACAACAACAGCAACAACTACCACACTAAATTTAAAACAAAGATTCATTACACAGCAATAGCAACAACACCTAATTTAAAACAAAGATTCATTAAGCAGCAACAACAACGACAACAACAAAAACAGCAAGGCTGTTAGCAATGAAGGTTGAGTTCTAGGCAAGACGCTAGCTGGCTGGCTAACGATGAACGATACTGAGGAGAACAACTTGCGAATGAACTTCGGTGCAGACACTGATTTCGTGCTATAAACATGGCTGACCACGACCATCGACAAACGCACGATTCTTCGCCGCCATCGTAAGCTGTAAATACAAAAAAATGTATATATATATATATATATATATATATATAAATATATAGTGCGCGCCTACTAGGCGCATTGGCTTAGCTGGTCCATTGTGATGTATGTAACATATACCTTATGTATTATACGGAAAATAAACTTTTATTATTTATTATTACATCACCTTTCGGTATTGTTGATTACATGACATTACACGTATTCATTAAATATCGAAAACGGCATTCGTTTCCCTTAATCTTGGACATATATAGAATATGTTGTATATGCATCTCAGAAGGATGTCAGCGACCTAACGCCCAGATAGCTGGCGCTGACCGACATGTTTCATGATGATATTTGGTGCAGACAAGGCCGCAAAATTTGCAGCAACACTCATCGGAAGGGTTATGGAACCCAGTGCGGTGGCACAGTTTGTAGTGGAACCCATGGACGGAGTAGCGGGTGAGAACGTGTCGTTGCTCAAAGAGCGGTTCCATCCATGTATTGTCCAACACTGCCGGTGTTTTGTAGAATGCTTCTGGCACTTCCCTCATTTTCTGCTCGAAGTGTCTACGGAACTCTCGCAGTGACGCGGTGGTCGGAAGTTGAAAGCGGTTTACCATGTCCTCGATAAACGGCGTAATAAGCTTTTAGTCTATATATATATATATATATATATATATATATATAATTGTACGTATGTAGACTGCTAGTCATAAACTCCTATTAAATAAATTAAAATAAGTTAATATTATAATATAAATAAATTAAAATAAAATATATATATACACTTATAAATATATATATATATATATATATATATATATATTAGGTAAGTCAAAAAGTTCGTCGGCTTTTTTACCCGATTTTAAAGAGCCTTATTTATGCAGACAACAGTATTTTTATTCAATGATATATTGACCGTTTTGTTCGATAACCTTCGCCCATCGCCTCGGTAGATCCATGATTCCTTTCTCCCAGAACGTCTTGTCCTTCTCGTCGAAATACTGAGTGAGGTGATTTTTTTATAGCCTCCAAAGATTCAAATGTTGTGCCATCAAAGGAGTTCTGGAGAGACCTGAACAAGTGATAATCAGATGGTGCGAGGTCACTACTATAAGCTGGGTGCGGCAGCACATCCCAGTCAAACTCCGCCAATTTTTGCCGGGTGGCCAAACTTTTGTGTGGTGTCACCTTATCATGTTGAAAAGTGACGCCCCACCTGTTTGACAATTCCGGGCGCTTCGTTGCTACTGCAGCCTTCAAATCTTCGAGTTGTCTGCAGTAGACGACGGAGTTGATCGTCTGACCCATTGGAAGCAGCTCAAAATACACGACGCCCTTACAGTCCCACCAGCAGCACAGCATAACCTTCTTCTGATGAATTTCGGGTTTAGGGATAGCTGCGGCCTGAGAACCTCTGGGGACCCAACTTCTTTTCTGTGTTACGTTTCTGTAGAGTATCCATTTTTCATCGCCGGTTATCAATCTCCTCAGAAATGGCTCATTCGAGTTCTTCCGGAGGAGTGCGTGACAGGTATCGACTCGCCCTTCAAGCTGCCTATCATTGAGGTCGTGTGGTAGCCAGATATTCCGCTTGCACGAGAAACCTGCATCATGGAGGCGATTCCAAACGGTTCCGTGGAAGACTCCCGTTACATCTTCGTGACGGGTCTGCTCCTGAATGTAAACACCCAGCCGTACTCTCAGACGGCCCTGCTGTAGAGCGCGGGAATTTCAAATATGTGGTCCCAGAAAGCCGACGAACTTTTTGACTTACCTAATACTAAATGATACAGCTACACTATGGAATCACTTTTGCGAACTTGCAATTTCATATAAAAATTGTCTTTGTATCGAATCCTTAGCACTTAGAGGAATGGCGCTGTTGTTCGGCATAATACTACGCATATATTAAGGAGGCAGCCGCAGAAAATCCCAAATTCTTAACGCTTCAGTCACGCACGCTATAGACGAGAGAGTTGCCTATGCACTCTCTGCCGTGTATGTCATTATTGGATCTCTATTTTAGCAATTACTTACAAAATGTAATTACTGCATGTCTGGGTTGCTTGACAGGTCCGTGCCTTTAGGTCAGTTTATTGGCATGAATCAAAGTTTATACGACAACCGATAGCAGTGGCTAGTGCAAGAGAGAAACAAATAAAATGAATTGTCACGTTATCTTTTAAAATGCACATATGTTTATTTACATTTAAACACAAAGTAGGGACGTGAAACAAATAAACTCGCCCGAGGAGAGCAGAAGAAAGTTGCGTCTAAAGCATATACCGGCTAATTTTTACATCAGAGTGAACCGCCAGCAACAGGGGAACCGTGGAGGCAAAATAGGTTCCACTAGTTATTAAGACAGATAAATGTTGTGTTTTTTCTGGGGTTACATATTTAGTTGAAATGCACCGTGAAGCTCAGATAGATAGATATATAGATGGAGAGTAAGAAAAAAGAGTTATACAAGTATAGAACATCAGTATAACATCATCGGTGGCGTATTCAAGAACTACTGCTGAGATGAAGTCTCAAAACGAATAGCGGTGTTCATAATAGAATCCATACTACTAAAAGAAGGAGCGCATGCCTACCCATGCGATTCAGCAAACAAGCAAAACTCTTTAAGACACCAACTGGTCTACCAAAAACTGGCGGCGTGGTCTGAAGCGTGGTGGCTTTTACGATGTATACGGGCACATTTCATAAGGTCTCCAGAGACTGAAAAGGTTCGCAGTGCGCCATATACCGGACGACGCAGACAGGCAGGCTGGCTCGACTTTCGACGAACGCTCGCCGGAACTAACAGAAATCGTTTTCCGAACGCTCGCCCGAACTAACAGAATTCGTTTTCCGAACGCTCGCCCGAACTAACAGAGTTCGTGTTCCGAACGCTCGCCCGAACTAGCAGACTACACGCTGGTCGGTTCGTGACGTCCGGCCGTGGCGACGCCATACGTTATGGTGACGCTGTACGTCATGGTTCTGTCGTGGCGTGGGCAGCGTCAACGACGATGGTTGCGGCGGCGGCGCGGCAGCAGCAGCAGCAGCGCCAAAGCCAATGATGGCTTGTCTAAGCGGCCTTTTTAGCGGCGGCGGCTCGCGGCGGAGGCGCGAGCAGGGCGGCTTCGGCACCGGTGGGCGCCGACGACTGGATGGTGACGTCGGCCGGATTCTTCGACTCGGTGCCGAGCTCGTTCGTGACGACGTCGGCGTGGAAGCCCGTCTCGTCGGCCCAGTACGTGACGGTACGCTGGCGGCCATCGCTTAGCTGCATCGAGTACGCGCCGACAATCTTGCCCGAGCCGTCGGTTGACTCCTCGGCGGTCGAGCGGCTCCCGTCGGCGGCCTGCGTCGCGTAGGCGTACGCATACGGAGCCGGTGGGCCAAATTTCTCCGCCGGCGCAGCTGCGGGACGCGGCTGACCCGCGGCGAGCACGGCGAACGCGGTGACAACCAACACAGGGCTCCTCATCGTTGCTTCGGCGTTCGAGTTGGCAGGAACGATCAGTGGTGATACTCGATATGATACCGGCGCTCGGATTGATATGATACCGGCGCTCGAATTGATATGATACCGGCGCTCGAATTGATGTGATGCCGGCGCTCGAGTTGATGTGCTACCAAGCTCGAATTGATATGATACCGGCGCTCGAATTGATATGATACCGACGCTCGAATTGATATGATACTGAATTCGAATTGATCTGGTACCGAGCCTGAATTGATATGATACCGAATTCGAATTGATGTGATACCGAATTCGAATCGGTTCGTCGGCGGCGCTCTCTGTCTTTGTTTCGTTGTTGAAATACGTCTCGATCTGTGTTGTCTGAAGCGTCAGGGCAGCTCTGTCAGCTCTAAAACTGTCTGTGCATGCTTATGTGGCGATCTTTGGATGGAACAGTTCATTTTTATATGGCGACTGCGGCAAAGTCTGTTACTGGCTGGCCGTGGCGATTGATGCGGTAGTTTGTTGTCTTTGTTTTTATTGTTGATGTTGTTGTTGTTGTAGTCGACAACGTTGACCTTATGGAGGTCGAAGTCAAAGTCGTTGTTGTTCTTGTTGTTTCTGCTGCTGTTGTTGTTAATGCTGCTGTTGATGTTGTTGTTGTTGTTGTTTTTGCTGTTAGTATTCGTCGCGCTAACCAGCTGAGAGTAGGAGACTGCAACACACTTTACCACCAGGTGGTGACTAGGCCTCAACACCCCTTTCACCCTTTTTATGAAGTCATTGCTGGTGTTGTTCATAATGCTTCTGCGACCAACCACACCGAGCATAGGCGAGCGAGCGACCGATCGATCCATAGATTCACTGGCTGACTGACGGATTGTTGGCTGCGTGTGCGGCGAAGCCGCCCATGAGCGCCCTGTTAGCCATCATCTTTCACAGGCCAGCAGTCATAACCACCATCACCATCATAATCACTATCACTGTCATCATTGTCGTAATCATCATCATCACCATCATCATCGTGTGCATGCGACGATCTTGATCCTCCCTCTCTCTGGGAAGGGGGCAAGCGCTTAACGTCGTTTACGAACGAAGCGTAGTTACCACTGCCAAGGCAGCAGCAGCATGCCAGCTTCAGCGTATTGCGTACACTGACGCTTAACGCGCAAACTACGCTACACGACACGACGTGCAAATCGTCTAGGCAAATGCGTACGGACGGGGCAAAAAAAACAGGACAGACGGAGAAACTGCAGAAAAGAACTATAATCGAATATGCAAGCGAGAGAGCGAGAGAGAGAGAGAATGTAAGGAAACGAAAGAGGGAGAGAGGGAGAGAGAAGGAATCAGCAAGAAAGAGAAACGGGGTAATAGCCTAGA
Organism: Dermanyssus gallinae; assembly: GCA_003439945.1. Lineage (NCBI taxonomy): Eukaryota > Metazoa > Arthropoda > Arachnida > Mesostigmata > Dermanyssidae > Dermanyssus > Dermanyssus gallinae. Next base: position 76,712 of record QVRM01005679.1, on the reverse strand, counting down.
CCAAAAATCATCCTCTTTTTGGGGTTACTTCTAATTCTAGACCATCATCGGTCCCCTACGGGCTTGAAATCGCCGTGAGACACCGACCTTCTCAATATACCATCGGCCGAATATCCTGAGATACCTAGGCTTTGCCCAACAGTCCTCGTACCAGCAGTAGGGCCGCAGCATCACGCATCGTTGGTATATGGTTTGTCGTTTCTACTCAATTACTGCCGTAACCACCCAGGTTGGGTACATTAAAAACATATACATCAGGCACAAGTAGTGCTTTGTTTACATCACTGGATGTTCATCCCTCATCTGGCTAGTTTAGCTATTGACTGAACTGCTGGACATGTCGTGGCGTTGTATCTATTGCACGAGCATCGCTCCAAGAAAATTATAGATAAATATAACATAGACATAAGCGTCACTTCAGGATCGACAACGTGATCTTGAACTGATGCTTCTCGATCAGCAATGGGAATCGAACCGGCGAAACACCCATGCAGATGACAACCATGAAGACATAGCGGAGTAGTGGCCCAAGAGACAGCTACGAACTCACGGCTGATTATGTTCAGCGTCACCAGCAATTCTGACGTGCGGTAAATACATTTCGTTTGTTGTTCGAGGCTGAAGCTCGCTAGTTAGGCACTAGTGCAGATTTGACGGTGGCGGTGGTGGTGCTGATGGTGATCTGTGATGATTTTGGTTAAGACAATCGGTTATTATTACATCGTAAAACGATTTGAAAATCATCATTTAAACACATGGTGTGTTGTTGATGATGATGCTGGTGCTGCATCTGTACGACTGCGCGGGGACTATGCATAAAGTTACAGAAACAAGAAAGCATGCGGCAGCCGAAACGACAGGGGTCCAGGGGGTCCAAGATCTTCTTGCGTTTGGTTGTTTGCTCATACGTTTTTTCATCAGGCATTTTTCTTCTGTTTTTTTTTTCTGTGCTGGGCTCTTTGCTTCCGCGATACCAACCGCTTACCGGTGGCGATAACATGCACCCAGCGTTGTATACGCAGCACGTTAAACAATGTTTGCTGTTCAACAGTAGTGCCGTTACGCATCAGGCGGCGTGCCCGATATGCAAGGTTTTGCACACATGGTAGGCATATTCTACTAATTGGCGTTGTGGAATCTGTTTAGGCTGCCGCGTAAAGATTTCGAGTGGCTGGCCTTGTAACAGTAGTGGTAATTAGTGCAAGTTGTAATAGGCGAGTTTGCGCTAGAACGCCGCGATTTCCTTATGGAGCACTACACCTTGCTGTATCAACGGTGTTGTCGATGCCAACTCTTCGATATTAGTTGATAACAAAAACACCCGTAATTGCTATATAGCATTGTTTGTTGACTGTGCTGTTGACGGTTCTGGTCGATGTGATGTTCAGCTTTATGATAGTAATAAACACGCTATCTATGTGCAATGTTAAAATGCTAATATGCATGTGGGTAAAAATAATTATGTTATATTAAGAACAATATTATTGATGATGGTTATTATGAATATTAATATTCTATTAGTAGGACAATGCTTTATTAATTATATAATTTTGTAAATAATTCTCTAATCTGCCGTTTATGTGAAGTCAAAGCGTCTTCTATTGGTTTGTGCGACAACAGTTTATCAGTTGTCATCGACGCGAACTGTAGAAGTAGAAGTGCTTCTTCTGCAATATGCAAGTTAGTTGCTCCATGGGCCCTTCTCCCGCTAAGTATTTTATTGTACCTGTCAGGTGATAAATAGACAGCTGTCATTTCACCGCTGGTAGACTTGCAGTACTGTTTCCTTGATATTATTCAGACCTGACCACAGTAATTGGCTATCTAAGCTGATCGGCTTATAAAGCTTGAATTCGCGGCGCTCAATTTTGACCCTCAAGACCCTTTCAAACAAATCTTCTCACTAGGTTCATGGCGATTTAGAAACACTCCACTTGACACGGGTTTAGCATGTTAGGGGACTTTCTAATCTTGGTTGAGAAAGTAGTTTTTGCTTAGATATTGCTGCAGTTACAGCCGCGGTGATCCGTTAGCATTTGCGCGAGTGGACAGGTGAGCAAGCAATGTTTAACGTTGCAAATTGTATTAGGCCAAAAAGTTTTTATTTTGCGCAGTACCCAGAGTGGCTCGGCTGTATTGCTTCCCATTGCTGGTTGCACTTATTTGGGGCATCCGTTTTGCTGATAAGTAGCCCCTCGTTTAATTGAGGGGCGTCGTGAAGCTAATTATTATTTTTTTTTTAATTTAAAATTAAATTTTTTTAATTTGACAGGTCTTGAATGGCTGCTATAGATGCCGCGCGTCTTTCCTGAGTGCGGTGTTACTGGGTGTCCTTTCAAGAGAAACGTTTAGTATCTGGGGAGGGCGCTTGAGATCGTTTAAACGAGTTTGTTTTCTATTTTTGTGGAACCAATTCGAGCCCTTGCGTGCGGCGATATTGTCTGATATCTGCCATCATCCTTCAAATATTCCTTCGAATATATCCTTGTCACGGGCGATGACGACCAGCACTAAATTGTCTGCAGAGGCGACGAAATAGACTACCGGAATGTGGTAGTATAAACATCGTGGGTCATATTCCATACGATTGATCCCAGTACGGATCTCTGAGGAACAAGTGTGTCCCTTGTCCGAGTACAGTTGGAGATGACCTAGAGGGGACTACCGTCATCGAAAATAATAATAATTGTTGCTAGCATGTGGTTCAGGCGCTTAAGAACGCTTTGCTGTGGGGTCTCGGAAAGTAGCGAGATCTCAATTTATTTTAGGCCGCAAACTGAGACAGCAGGTCGTATGCTCTAGGAACCCTGTGGAGAATTATTTGCAGTACTTCAATGCTGTCGGTTCTTCCATTTTGTTTGCGGTTCTCGCGAGAATTTATGATTTTTTTATGCTGGGCACTCCGTCGTGGACGCACCTATATGGTAAATACATCGTATCTGATGCTGGCCATGCAACCCTTTGCGACGTGCCATTGCCTTTCACATTTGAATTGTCGAGGTTGGGTCGGCCGCTCTGCGACACAATTTCGTCAACACAGGGTCCAGCCAGGATATATATATATATATATATATATATATATATATATATATATATATATATGTTTTTGGCGTAAAAACTGGCATATGACGTATTTCTTAATTTCACAACAACTGCAGAGATACAGTCCGACCTCTTCCTCTACGTTTTCTCTCGCGTGTCACTTTTGTTTTCTGGTCCGAATTCCTAGCGCCATGCTTGGCACTAGCACTTAGTCCATGGCTTTTCTTGTGAGAATGCTAATCTCAACGGTTAGCAGAATGGATACTGCCGTTTTCTAGGTACATTTTGTCTTAAAGGAGCTGGTGATCATTTGCGTTCCTTTAGGATCTGAGTGAATAAATTGTTTTCATTATTTTCGACGCAACGGATCTTTGAATAAAGTTCCTGTGTTGAAGCTGGGTATTTCGAATCATCTCGATTGTCGGAATATCTAGATTTTATAGAAATATGTCGGAATATCTAGATTTTATAGAAATATATTTTATAGAAAGGTTTCTCTACCTGAAAGTGTGGCAATGCATTTTGTAGTCCAAAGAATAGGGCAAGATGCGCTTGATCGTTTTTTTTGTCGCCTGATCGCGCTTGAGCGTTCGTCTTTGTCTGGTTTTTATGACAGCAATAAAGCTCGTGTAGAAGTGTTTTGTCTCCTAAAAAATCTGTCTTAATAAGGTTTGTTAGTGTAGGTGCGTGGTAGCCATTCTCCTTGTATGAGGTCTGCGTATTGTTCTTCGGTCAGCTCCTCTTCGAGGACAAGGTTTTGTCCTCGAATCCTCCGGCTGCGTGTATTGCAGCCAATGTAGAGCTGCAGAATTATTTTGCTAGTGGGAGAGGAGATAGCTCTGGAAGATAATCGGTATTTGTCTCAACGGGCTGTACCTTTGTTCTCGCTAGGGCGACACCTATCTTAAGGGTTTTGTGGCAAATAGCTCGTATATTTAGGCCTAGGGCCATTTAAAATTAGTCTAATTAGCGGCCTATTAGCCTATCGCATGTAACATTCTATCAGGGTGAGCGCTTGAACGTTTCTGTTCTTTAACTACAATTTGGCAGTATTGCAAGCTGTTCTGTTGCTTAGAGACCGTTACGCAACGCTTGAACCTTAACGCGCGTCCGTTCTTGACTGTCGCCCATGATTGACGATTGAATTGCTGCAGGTAGCTGTATTTCAAACTGTTGCACGTAGCGATATTTGAGTTGCCGCTTGAGGTATTTTTTATAATTCACTACGTATATGAAAGAACGAAATTTCAAACATTTCACCCAAATAATTGTTGCTGGAACCGGTGCTGTTTAGAGGTGTCGATAGATAGTAATTACGATTGCCACAAAGACGATAGTCTCTTACGACTACCTCTTATCACGAAGCACTCATATACATTTGTGTACACTACGGCAGTCGGTGTACAAAAATGTTTATGAGGGGAAGAATTGGGCCCAATTTTGAGGCACAAAATACTTGTTTTCGAGATTTACTTACTTATATTCACCTAATATACATTCATACAGGTGTTTTCAAAACGTCAGCCACAAACTACAGGGTGCTTCGTCCCTACTTTTGTGAACGCCTTGCCTTGTGGATACAGCCTGACGTATACTAGGAAACCTCGGTAGTTAATTTGAACCTAACCAATTTTGTGTGCATTTACTGGGGCTTTTAGTCGGGGTATGTTCAATTTATTTAGCTGCGGTTACCTATGAAATCTGTTTGTGGTTTAACTACTAGATTAGTAAAAATCAATTTAGGACTTTCTGTTCGACACTTTACAGAAGCAAATTCTCGCAAATCGATTGTTCAGGCTGCGTGGCTATAATTTTCGGCCTATCCCACTGCCTACAACACCAACTTGGTGTAGTAGTCAGGGATAGGGCGAAAATAACTAAAGTTTGTCTCGCTTCGGAACGAACCTGCAATTATTTGCGTCAGAGTCCCGTATATACTTATATATAAGGTTGATACAAAACTTCTTGCAGATTGGATATCTTCTTGTTTCGGAGACTTGCAGCATCCTTTTAGGCAACGTCAGCACGGAAAAAGATAATGCGAAGATGATAGGGTGGCCAAAACTGCATCAGCCGGTATGCTCCGCTTTTCCGCCAAAAGTTTAGTCGCTTTCTGATATGGCTGAGATGTTTTAAATGCTAAAATGCTATTTCGAGGTGTTTTGCTTTATTATTATTATTATAGTCGTGGCCTGCACCGACTTAGTTGCACTAAGCTGGCTGGGCTTACGCAGGGCCGCCACGATGCCATTAATGACATCCTCGGGCGCGCTTTCAGACAAGCCGGCTACCGCGTCACACTGGAGCCTGGTGGACTACAGAGCGACGACAAGCGTCGACCGGACGGCCTTACCAGCCGAGACTGGGACCGCAATCGGCCGCTGGCTTGGGACGTCACCGTCTCCGACACGTACGCTCTCGGCTATCGTGCACTAGCCAACGCGGGCGTCGGCAACATTATCCACCAACGGGAGATGCACAAACGGCGCCTATACGCGCATCTCCTTGAGGACCACGTTGTAATGGCGTTCGGCCTCGAGTCATCTGGCGTTTGGGGCAAGGATGCACTCAAACTGACAAAGGAGCTTGGGAAGAAGCTCTTCGAGGCCACAGCGGAGCCAAGATCGACCGCTTTCCTCCGACAGAGAGTGTCATTAGAATTACAGAGAGGCAACGCCAAGATGATGTTGAGTGGTCACCGACACTCAAGCAATAAGAATAATATAAGCAATATTGTAGATATTATATAAGTATTGTGATACATGTACATATTGATAAAATAAACCCTTGTTCCAAAAAAAAAAATATTATTATTATTATTATTATTAGTATTATCTTATTCCGGTCTCTAAACAAACCTTTAACTGGAAGAAGGATTCAAGTCTTTTAAGGATGTCCACGCTTCTTCTTTTCCAGGAAATGAGACTCATGAAAAAGAGGGATCGACTAAATTAATGGTTAAGTACACTTGAATGCTCTTGTAAATTTGCTTTAGGCAAAAAAACGGCAAACACTTTTGCATCAACCTAATACTCGTATATAAATATATATATATATATATATATAAATATATTTATATATATATATATATATATATTTTTTTTATATATATATATATATATATATAAATATATTTATATTTATATATAAATATATTTATATATATATATATATATATATATATATATATATATAATATATATTTATATACATATATATATGTGTGTTAAACTATGCTGCATGGCCACCACTGCCATATTCATGTAGATACATTTAAAAAGAGCAAAAAAGATGGATACTCTGCAAAGTAAACGGCTTGGCACGTCAAGGGCCAAGCGTAGCCCGCTGCATAGATAGATGGAGCTTAGCCAAGTTGTCGGTTGTCGATTAAACATCTATGATCTCAGCATGATCGTCGTCATCATCATCATCATCATCATCAGCGTGCGCGTCTTCATCTTCATTACGAGCGCTAATTGGCGACGCGAGGCAGTCGAGGCTGCGACCTGACTAGTTGCTGACATTATTACGCCGACTTAGTCAGTTCAGCAGCGGCTACAGTGGCGGATGATGAAATTGCAGAGAGAGTCACAGCGGCCCAGTCAATCCTAATCTGCATAACGTTAACCAGAAGGATGGCTCTGCACTTAGTTTGCCAACCAGCGGTAACCAACCGATTGATGATGGTTTGCAGAAAATCGTTTTCATATATATATATATATATATATATATATATACATATAAATGTGCAATCGCCCATGCATATATATATATATATATATATTTTTTTTTTTCCGTTTATTTGTTTATGACGTATTTTTTATAAGGAAACTGCAAAAAGAATTCTTCCTTTCAACCCTTGGATAACCTCAATGCATTGATTATTTTTGCTCCCATCTAGCAAAAACAACAAACGATGCATAATTCAATATTAAATAATGAAGTATACATATGTGTAAGCATTTGTTTCTATTAGGTAAGTCAAAAAGTTCGTCGGCTTTTTTACCCGATTTTAAACAGCCTTATTTATGCAGACAACAGTATTTTTATTCAATGATATATTGACCGTTTTGTTCGATAACCTTCGCCCATCGCCTCGGTAGATCCATGATTCCTTTCTCCCAGAACGTCTTGTCCTTCTCGTCGAAATACTGAGTGAGGTGATTTTTTTATAGCCTCCAAAGATTCAAATGTTGTGCCATCAAGGGAGTTCTGGAGAGACCTGAACAAGTGATAATCAGATGGTGCGAGGTCGGGACGATAAGCTGGGTGCGGCAGCATATCCCAGTCAAACTCCGCCAATTTTTGCCGGGTGGCCAAACTTTTGTGTGGTGTCGCCTTATCATGTTGAAAAGTGACGCCCCACCTGTTTGACAATTCCGGGCGCTTCGTTGCTACTGCAGCCTTCAAATCTTCGAGTTGTCTGCAGTAGACGATGGAGTTGATCGTCTGACCCATTGGAAGCAGCTCAAAATACACGACTCTTGTCAAGCGCCAAGACTGGCCGTTAGGTGGCTGAGTCCCACACTGTCTGAGCGTTGGTATGTTAAGGGTTGTTGCCAACTCCTGTTATGCTTTCTCTCAGTCGTACGTAAATGTATTTTATACCCTAAACCTTCTCAGAAAAAAAAGGTTATGGCTTATGCTTTTTCTGTTAAGCGTAGATGGTTGCTTCTGCCAGCGCAGTGAGACCTCATAGAGATTATCCTAGCCATTTCCCAAGCTGGAAATTCACTGAAAAGCAGACACTATATTGCATCTCCTGAACGTGTACCGTTAAACCATGACCTATTCCTGCCGCATAAAATATTCCAAGCTGGAAGAACAGTGTTTACACAAGACGTACAATGCTGTACAACGTTTGTTCCATTTCAGCAAATAATGACTGCTACAGAAGCGGAACCACGACGTGGTCTGATCGCCTATATGTTCTTACCCAATCTTGTTCTCACTGCCATCGAGGACTAAAAAGCGTACAATTTGTAAAGTATCTGATCATCATTTGTAGAATTTTGTTGACGGGATTATTGGCGTAAATGACCGGCGGCTCTGGCATAGGAGTCGCCGATTCGATCCCGATGCAACAGAGCTTGCAACGAACAGACAACAAGCAAACAGGCAGGCTGCCGTTATCCCTGGCTTTTGCGCGTCGCCTGTGATGGCCTGCATCTTTCGGGGGGCGGAGCAGCTCTACGCATAGAGCATACGGGTAGTAAGTAGTAAGTACCTGGCTGGTGAAGAATGGTCGAAAACTGACGGTAGTTTGGTTCGTGTGACACAACGTGATCGTGTCATATACATGTATGCATTATGTATGTATCTATGTATGTATTGTGTACATACATGCGTCTCGACGGATTTAGTGTATCCTCCGCAGCATTAGCCGTGTACGCATATTGTGTACACTTGGAACGTATTTTGATATCATCCGTCCATATATATATATATATATATATATTTCTGAGTATGTGCTGTTGCTACTATTTTAGGGCACGTATTACGTCTATTACGATATATATATATATATACATTTTTTCTTTATGTCTCTTATATTGTGCATTGTATATTTTAAATACAGGATTTTTCTGAGTAATTTTGTATATAATTATCTACCCTTTGAAAGCAATAAAGGAGCACTTAAATTTAATTGAATGTATGCGGCCCGGGTCTCCCTTAACTCGGGTGTCCACCGTGGCTGTGCGGGGCGTCGGCCTCTATTACTCTTTGTGTTAGTTCCTCCGGAAAGAGGGGGGGAGTCCAGATGTGGCAAGTTTAGATTTCAGTGCGTTTCCTTGTTCTTTACAAAGGTCATAATCAAGTGCTTTGGCTGCACGAAGTTTGAACAAGTGCCAAAACAGCTAAGGTTTATCAAAATGTCACCACCATTCGTAGGGGCGAACGTGGACGTGTAAGACTGTGGAACTGACGCGAAACGCATTACCTTCACCACGCAGACGCTATCATTGTATTCTTGACCTAAAGATGCTTGACACTGGAAGTGTGCTGAGTTTTGTAGCTCTGAAGAGTTTGAGTTTGATTTTTGCCGTCGTAGTCGTAGGTTACATACAGGTGGCCGACTCATTAGCCCCTTCGATGGTTGGTGCAGGTGCGGACCAGGCAGGTCATGCGTCTAGGTTAGCAGAGGCTAACAAATGTAGAAAATACTCTGGCGTTGGTTATCCGCACCAATTTTGTTCGTTGGCTTTTGAAACAATGGGAGGACCAGGACCGCTTACGCTGAAGTTGATCCAGTGCGTGGGCAGAAGCCTTAATCTTTCCACGGGAGACTCGAGAGCATCGGGTTTTTTTTTGAGATCCTATAACAACTACACGGTAACGCGGAGACAATTGTTCGCTCCAAAGTGCTAACATACAAAAAGTGATGTCATACATTATGTGTATATATTTATTTATATTAAAACGATTATCTTCTGACATCAATGCAATTTAAACAATTTACAAATTATTGAAAATTGTAGTGTCCACCACCCCCATGACCGGCTGGCGACCGTTACGAGTTCGCCATTCTCTCGCTCAAACAACACACGCCTGGCTCGCACCAACCGACCATTAACTCATTTATTTTTTCATATCCTTCTTTTATATCACAGATTGCCCGCGCATTTAGTGCGCACTTCCCGCGTTTTCGCTACTGGCATGGTGGTGGCATCCTCTATTTGGCTCCATGTTATTAGGCATTGCCGCAGGCAACCGATGCCCGCGCTGCTAAACGGACGCTGCTTTCCTACAAAAAAATCAAGCGACACGCGCGTGAATTGAACCCGGGAATTCTACGTGCCATCGTCGGCGTCTTGCCGCCTCGTCTACGAAGTCAACTGGTTCGTTCTACGAAGAACAGCAAAGCAGCAGCGACGAGGACGACGACGACGGTGCCTAGGAAATGACCGCCAGTTCGTAGTGGTTCGTGTTTTTTGTTGTTGCTGTGGAAATTCAGCTTGAAGGCTGCGATCGTGCACGTGGTTCTTCTACCAGAGGTGCTTGGCTCTGCACACCGTCGCCACACCGGTAGTCAACAACAGCCACCGACCAACCAATCAGTCAAGCTACTAATCAACCAGTCTGTATCACACCACACGATTAGCAGTGAATTAGTTTGTTAGTTAGCTAGTTAAGGAATCAGCCAACGGTGGAGGAGGATGAGGAGGTCATATAAATTCGATAATAAATCATCACAATATTTAAAGTTTTTTTTCCGTATAATACATTAGGTATATGTTACACACATCAACTAGCTAAGCCAATGCGCATTGTGACTGTCACGTGTCCGTTTCGATGAGGCCAGGGCGAGACCACTTCAGGAGTGTGCCCCGAACGGAGGCAGCGTTTCCACGTTGTATATCAAGATCCAGGCGTTGTTTAAAAAAAGGACGATGACCTGTTATCACCGGATGACAGGTTTAACAAGGTCCCAACTTTGCAGATCAGCTGCTTCGTCCGAACGCCAGGGGCACTATAGGGTCATATAAATAAATATATATATATATATATATATATATAAATTTCTTTGATAGATGTTTATTGATTACATATATAATCTGGAGAGTCTCACATCAGAGACCCGTTACACAGGTGTAGATTTTACGCTTTAGACGTTTTTAACATCCGTAATGCTCACAACTTGTACATGTTTCGCTGATAATTACATCACTTGTCCCATGCTAACTTACATCAGAATATCACTAGAATTGACAAATTTCACCAGATTGGCAAGTCTGCTGCCAGCCATTCGGGCTGATAACACGTTTCCATCGCCGCCAAGCTTAGTGACGGCCTTAGTAATCCATTGTGCTTTTTCCATTTCGAATTTCCTGCATTTCGTAGGGATGTGTATAACGTCATCATATTTGTTACACTGCTCGCACATGAGTGATGATTTTACTCCAATATGGTTGAGCGTGCGTCCGCTCAGACCCTTGGCACATCTCAGTCGGTAAACCGTAACAGCACATCTACGAGAAGCCCCGCTTACGTCATGTGGTCCTGCAAAATGAATCCCGATCCCCATATTAATACGCTTTTGTGGGATCCAGTTTGCCAATTCATCTCATTTTGACAACTGTGTTTCCACACTTTAGCTTTGACATGACTTGGGAAAGGACTGCAGCACCAGGCATACGCGATCCGCCTTCTTCTTCTTCTGTTGGGCGTCTCTGGCGACCTTCTGAGCTGGCTCGTTTCGTCGTTATTAACGTGAGCTGGAATCCACTGTAGTCGCAGTCGTGACTTGAGATGGCCGGCGCAGCGAAGAACGCACTGGATGAGATTTGAGTTTGGACCCGATGGGTCTGCTGCTGTAATTGTTGCATATTGGAAGGCCGTGGTAGAAATTTGAATTTGCGCGCCATGAGGATGATAATGACGATGATGATTTCTGCATGTTAGCACGACGCCCGCAACGGCACCGTTGGCCACAACCCGCCACTGCATTGTTCGTGCACTGTCACGGTGCCGGTCGTCAGCTGTATAAAAAGGGGATGCGCGCCATTTTATTAAGCCTTGCTATCCCGAGCGTTCGGCGTAGCGTGCACTCTGCAATTCTCTAGCCCGGCGGCGACCGGGACGTCCAACGGTGTGGCAGCGACAACGGCGGGTGAGTGATTGTGGCTAGCAGGCGCAGGTGGATTTATATATATATACATATATATTTAGTTGAGTGATTGTTAGATCTAGTGCAGCGGTATCGTTGAGTGTGTACTGTGTGTGAGTTCTGGCGGCAAAACAGCTTAGCGCTAACCGCCGGGACATTGAGTAGAGTGCAAGTTAGCTAGGCAATAATGCGAAGAGAGGCGGCGCTGCCGTATTGCTCTCATTAGTATCGTAAATTATAATAAATTTAAATCAGCGTCAGTGAACCCGCGCATTTTCGACTGTCTTCATTCTACAGTTCCGTTGGCAAGAGTACTAGCATCCAGCGCCTCTTTAAAGTCGCAGAAGATAACCGTGTCTTTGGGATTATCGTACTGAAGAGCGAATACAAGCGCCTCATGCACTGCCCCATTTTCCTCCGTCGTTAAACTCTGGCAGTTTCCGACATGTACCGCTATAGTTGTCCCGGTTGCCGGTATGACAACTCCTGCTCCTCCGGTAAAACCTTACTGAGATCCATCGCTGAACATCACTGACGAATACTCGTGTGAGAGTAAGCTAATGTGGTGCTCGGCGGCGCATGTTTTTGATTTGACATGACAAATACATGCTTATCAGGAGCCTGCATCCCGTCGCCCTCTCAGTAGCTTATTACCACTTCTGGCTAATCTGACTATTATACACTTCATTAGAAACTCTTGTCGTATGTTAGTAGGCGTAAGGCCACTTTCTGCCAGAGCGGTTTGTGTACCGGTCATAGGGAGTAAGCTCAGCGCTGCTTTAGCACATACTGCAGTCATTGCGTCTAGATCAGTTGTCTCTTTTTTGTCAGGTTGGTCGTGAACGGCAAGACGTAGTCCACTTTCGACGAGAAAAGCGCCTTGACTATTTTAACGGCAGATGATGGAGAGATTCCCCAAGAGAGTCCGCACAGATTCTAGATTACGTTTGCAACTTTAAGGGCGCGTTCTTTTAGTTCATTAATTTGCATCTTCCATCGACAGTTGTCTTCCAGATGTACTCTAAGGAACTCTATATCTGTAACTTGGTCAATTGTTTTTCCGTCTATCTTAACTACTACATGCTGTCCTCGACGCATATTGATTAACATTATTTTAATTTTTGATGGTTCAATCTTGAGGCCAAGTTTCTCTAATGAAGATACGATTGCCTTGATGCCACACTGAAGCTGAGAAACAGCAATGGGGTTGACTGTTTTAACTGTTGTGTTTGACTGCCGTTTAAGCGAATCCATATGGCCCCGTCATCCGAGTACTGGGATAGATGAAAGCCGTGTGGAACGCAATTCGCAAAGCTTAGATATTGCTAATACAAAAAGAATCGAGGAAAGCTCTCCGCCCTGAGGGACTCCACGATCTCCCAACACGACACATCTGGGGAAGCTTCCTTTGCACGTACTAAACAGCGTGCGCTCGTGCAGATAGCTTGATATAATTTTGTAGAAACGGCAATTGGCGTCGATCCCCAGTTGGCTTCAGTTGGCTTAGCAATTGGAGATGGTGGTATGTCCGGCATGGTAACCGTTTTTAATAGGTCGTTCAATGCTGAGCGCATATTGACATTATTTTTCAGGCAATATGTCCCTAGTGGAGTTGTTGGTTTTCCAGATTCGGTAGCCTTAATCCACCGTCACACGTCTGTAAGATGCGTTGTTTGACTCAATGTTGACACATACTTTTTATTCAGTACGTCCTGCAGTTCTCTTGAGTACGACAGTGCCGCTTTCCTAAGGGATTCGTACCGTACATAGTCACCTAGAAACCCGTGCTTCTTAAATCGTTTTCGTAACTTGCTGATTGCATCCAGAAATCGAGCCAATTTCATGTTCGGTTGGGTAATTTGTGGGTGGACTCGTATGCGTTTGGTTGCAGCTAGATATGCCGTTTTTACCAGTGTATCCACGTTGGTAGTGGTTCCGACGTTTGAGGATATTATCTTTCTATACTTTTCCCAATCGGTTCTTTGTGTAGTTCCCCATTTGTCCTTGTTAGTCTTCATATAAAGAAAGCATCTACAGTGGTCCGAGATGAGTGCTACTGGTTCAATATCCAGTCTGCTGATAGGGACTGAGTTTTCACTAACAGCCACAATATCCAAGTGATATTACACAAAACCACGAGTTATTGCGCATGCATTGGATTCCCATCATTCAATACAGTTAATGACAGTTTTGCCATTAGTTCAGCTATTGCTAATCCTCGGCTATCCATCGTCGGGCTTACCCACATCGGGTTTTTGACGTTAACATCTCCGGTGATTATGATGTTTAAAATATGCTTGAGCGCGGCTAATATTATTGATATATCAACTTCTCTGTTTGGCGACAGGTTGGCGACATTGTTACAATATTGAGAGTCTGTCGTTCCATTTTTATTTTGACACCTGATATTCTCGCACCTGGTATGTGAGGCAGCTCTAATCTGCATTGATGAATATCATTTCTAACCAGAATCGTGGCTAGAGAAGTTGATAAATTCATTATTGACGTTATCATTATCTTCATAAAATACGTATCCCTCAGCAATGCCGTTGTTTTTAAAAATACCTTCGTTTAGGCAGTTTATCTTGTATGCACATTTGCCGTATTGACGGCAGTACCTTCGTGTGCCCCCATCTACAATTCCAGTGCGCAAGAAAACTAGACATCTGAATGCTTTTGAGAGATTAACTCTAGGAAACTCTCCAAGGCGCTTCCAGCCTTTAAGAGTTCTACCATCTTGGCCACCCCTGGGTTCTCCTGAAGCCACGGCATAATGAAGAACTTAATGTCTGACCAAAAAGTCTCAAGTTTGGCTGCTCCCTCTGCAAACTCAGATTTTGATTTGTGAGCCTTGTCTTTACTCATCGACCTTATCGACCGTATTTTTAATGTGACAATGAACAATTGTAGAAGTCAAGTAATGTTTTTACCAAAATATATTGCAAAACTCGAAACAATCAATAATATGTTCGCCTGGCGTGTAGCCAGAGAATCGCACAACAAGGCAGTATCGTGGGCGTCATTGCCTACCTAGTTTCCTTTTCCACCCTTTATTCAGCAAATAAAGGCGCTTTCTATTCTATTCTACTTAATTCATGTCCTAGCTTTTTGGCTTTCGCTTTTTGGAGATGTCTGCTTAGAAGTCTTTCAGATTTCGGGGACAACTGGAAGCTTGCAAACGACTTGTTCGCCACCATCTGGCAGAACTTGAACTAGTTGACGTTTAACTACCCCCCGCCCAACTGGTTTCTCCTTGCACTGCGCCGAGTGTATTCGACTTTGTGTCAGGTTTGATTTCCGTAACCTTAACCGGAATGTCACAATGTCTGCCGATTACTTGAGTGTGTCGGATTTGTTGAGCCTTTGCCCACGTTTTGTACACTGGGCAACTTCTACTTCCAGACGGATGGCTCATCCGGCAGTTGACACACCATGTTTTATTACTTCTGCATTCCGCCATGATGTGGCCCTCTGTACCACATTTTTGCAGAGTTTGCTGCCTTTGCGCTGACACGCGGCTTTGTGATCCTAACACCGACAAACGTGTTTCTCTTATCTAGCTGTGGGGTGCCGTCACCGCCTTCACTGCCCTTGACATTATATTGTACCCGTCTTACTTCTACGACTCCCTGCGATTGGAGAACTCCTGCTACTTCTTCTTCGGAAAATTGTAAGTGCATTACATATATTCTTCCCCATAGTGGCGATGTTGGTTTATTACACACAGCCGCCCTTATATGGCCTAGCATTTGAAATTTCTTTGATTTCTCAAACTCTTCCATAGTCTTGACCCAGCCTGTTTCGACTGTTAGCACGAACATTTGCTCCAGGAACATATGCTCTCACCGCCACGTATATTGGCAATAACTGTTTGGATTTAAAGCCACTATATAATTCAGCGCCGTCCTCGTTAATCGCCATGAGCTCGACGCAGTGTTGACCAAATTTTTATGTTGTTAATTTCGACGTTCGTTCTTCCGTGGATTTCTTCAACATGCGCTGACTATCCCTCTCTGCAAGCCGCTGGGCTTTAATTCGCAACTTCTCTTCCTTTGTTGGAACGTGCACAACATCATCGTTGTTCACGAACTCTTCGTGCTCTGCACGTTCGCGCACGTCGAAATCGATGGTTGTGGCTTGTTCCTCTGTGGAGTTGACTGTTTGTTCGCACTGTTGTGATCCGCAGCCAATTTGACTATCAACAGCTGCAGGTGCTGCAGTACCAGATTTTCCCTGCTGCGCAGGTGAATTGATCTTAGGCTTTGAGGGCGTTTTGCCTTGTGAACTTCCAGTCTGTGGTGTTTCTACTGGATCATGCGAGCCTCCCGGAGGAGGCGTCGGATTTATCCATTCTTTTCGGCTTTAGCTTTGGATCCGGCGAATGGAACTCGTCCGAATCGTCAGGTCCCGAATTTCTACACCGTTTTGTCGCCAGCTTTGCCTTTTTGGGATTGTGAGCTCAACCGTGACAAATATAGACAACACTATAGTCTTAGACTGTTCGAGGAGCAGTGCTTGCTACCAGCTCAAGTAAGTTAAATATTACTAGATGTTTTAGTCTAATAATATCTGAGAGCAACACTAATGTATGACCGTGGGTAGTTGTTTGATTTTGGTGAGATTACTATATTCTGATATAGCTAAATATGGACACCCGTCACTCGAGGATGCATCGTTGGAAACACTTTCGGGAGCTGAACCCCGTTGGACAATATCAACCGACGAGAAGAAGTCTTTGAATGCGTTTGCTTTAAAAGCGTCATCTACGAGGACTGCCGGAATTATATTTAAAGCCACAATATTATTTTTACCGTTATCGTTTATTTGCGTATCTAAAATACGACTTTGAGTTTTTTTTTTTATTCAAGACTAGCTTCATCCAATATACGACGTCGTCTAGTTGCCTTGCGCAACACTTTTCATACTGCATATTTGACTCCTGATCTATCGGCCGTTATAGACTGCTTACATATTTACGTAAATTAGCATTATTTTTTACTTGCCGTTTCGCTTAGGTACGATTTTTTTATTAGTAAATGTATCTGGCAACCAAAGTTATTATTCATCGAGTCGACGGTATTACAATTTTAATTAACTACTTTTTTTTAGTTTAAACAAGCAAGTCTACGGCTGATCATTTTATAGTCCCCCTTCCAGGAACTATAACTTCCCTCTTCTACTGTAGAATATTGAGCATCAAATAAAATATAAAAATAAATTGCGAGCCGGCCAACATTGCCCTAAGGGCCTAAGGAAGTAAAGAGAAGGCTAATAATGTCAGTCGCAGAATCCATCGCTCTGTTTGGTGTTCCAGTCTGGCCCACGCAAGCAAATTCCACGCAGAGGAATAGGTCCTGCTTAGAAAAACGCAGCGCGCCCCTGCATTGAGAATTACGCAGGCATACAGGACGGTTAATACGCCGGCTGCGCTTGTACTGGCAGGCACTGTCCAGTGGGACCTAAAAGCAGACGGGCGCAAACAACTATGGGACAACCCACTGCTCGGAAGGGAAGATGCCAGACGAGAAACACAGGCACGTTGGCAGGCCGAGTGGGATGGGATCCCAAGCGGCGAACCAGGGGCGTCTGTCAGGGATATTATTCCATCAATCAAGAAATGGAATGAGCGCCCTGGAGGAGAGCTCACGTACTACATGACGCAATTTTTGACAGGACACGGCGATTTTCAGGCGTATCTGCATAGGATACAAAAGGCACCTTCGGCGTCCTGCCTCCACTGCCGGACGGGAGCCGACGACGACGCGTTTCACACTCTAGTCTGTGAGGCACTGCAAGCGACTAGGGATAGGCTGGCAGATGCAGGGGTTATGGAGGCAATCCGAGAGGGCATGCAAAGATTCGCAAGCTACATATGCGAATCGAGCGAAAACTAGGAAAACTACGACTTTCCGGACAGCAGGAAGACGACACTGCTTACAGAAGACCGGGTTCGCAGGTAATGGGCAAAGCAACAATGGGCAACAACAACAGCAACAATAATACTAATGAGGATGATGATGAGAGCGATGATGATGACAACTATAATATTAGTTTAACAATGATAATAGTAATGTTCTCATTTGTAATAACGTCGCTCTTTTTCTTTCTGTTTGCTCGAGGAGGAGGAGGAGGAGGAGTAGAAACAAAGATTTGCCTTCCTTCTTCTCATGCGTGGTGGTGGTTGCTGATGGTCAACGTTAAGTTTAACATCACCGTCGTCGTCTGTCTTCTTCGTACTCATCGTAGAGCTCATCTGTGCGTTTTACCTATGAATATGTTGGTGCGCTTTATTCGTAGTGGAACATCTGTCTGTATGTTTGCCAGCCTGCCTGTTTGTATGTATGTACATCTATTTTTTAACGTGAGATTTGGGG
The DNA here is from genome assembly GCA_003439945.1 of Dermanyssus gallinae. NCBI lineage: Eukaryota > Metazoa > Arthropoda > Arachnida > Mesostigmata > Dermanyssidae > Dermanyssus > Dermanyssus gallinae. The sequence continues at coordinate 58,688 of QVRM01005679.1, read as the reverse complement.
AAAATGCTTTATGCACACCCAGCGCTGATGTGAAGGAGCGCGTGGGTTGTGTGGGACTCGCCGGTGGTATGGGGTTACTTACTAAAAAAACCCTAATCCTCACATTTTCACATTTACCCCCCCCCCCCCCCCTCCCCAAAGTTCGGTACTGTTTGCCAGTTCTTCGGGGCCATAGGGGGGAAGCCGTCTGCTCTACCTGCCCGTCCTGGCCACCGAGGCATGTGGGAGTCTTTCGCGGTTCCGCCTAGTCATGAAGGAACGCCTTTCATTCTCGAGACAAGTTTTTTCTCTCTCATAATCCTGTCAAGGTATCAGGCTCCTTCGCCCAGTATTTTCTTGACGTCATCATTGAGGTTATGATAGTCTTTGTATCAGCTGCAGCAAGTGCATACGTGGAGGACCGGCAAAGGTGCAAAAGTCCTGTGCACCCTGCGACCGTGTGGTCCACATCGTCTAGTGCCCCGGTTGGGCACAGTACGCAGATGTCCGTGTGGGACTTTCCTATCCTTATCATATATGTCTGAAAATGACTGTGTTCCGTAACGACCTACGTGGCGTAGTACGATAGCGCGCCTTGACCTGGGCCGTTATACCACTTATCCAGATCCTCGATAAGGCAACGAGTTCAGCCCGCTCGCGAGGACAGGGCTCCCCATTGCTCCGCCCAGGCAGACATTGTTGCCTCCCTAGCCTGGTTATAGCCCATGTTATCTTTCAGTCTCATGGTACTCCTCTGCCCTGCAAGAATATCCCAGGGGAGTATTATTGGTGTCGCATATAGCGCTGTGGTCGGCGCCCCCTGACCAAGGCAGAATCTTGACTAATGCCCTGGCAATCTTGTAGACCTTCGTAGATATCGCCGACGTCTGCGCCCAACCAGTGTCTAGGGTGACACCTAGGTGTTTAGCTGTTGTTGTCACCGCATTGGGGTGACCGTCGAGCATGAGACGCACGCCTCAGGACCGTTTCCGATCTGTCAGATATAATGCTTCGGTTTTCTCCGGGGCTTGCAGGCCGTTTTGTGTCATCCAGCGGGAGACACGGTTCAATTTCAATTCAAGTGCTCCTCTATTGTTTTCAAAGGGTAGATACATGGTTATTCACAAAAATCTTGTATTCAAAATATTCAATGCACAATATAAGAGAGCACATTACTATATAATGGGGCGCAATAGTACCATTGCGTGATATATGTAATAGCAATGTTTATAATAATATATCACTAGTTTATGGTTCTCAACATTCTCGCCATGCGCCACGAAAACATATTGTTGGTTCGGTCAGATCGTGCCACAATTTTTGATGATATAGTTCGAGTACTGCGCAGATTGTTGCTGCGAATATTAAAAAAATATGGGAAGTTTATTCGACTGAGAGATTTGTGCGTACATTTTAAAATCTGCTCTCGAGTGTCGTTCTGATATAGGTAGTAAGTCAATACTGCTACCTTGGATCTCAATGCAACACGTCGAAGGAATTTAGACTGAACTTTTTCAATTGCATCAATATGTTTCTTTAAATACGGCCGCCAGACTTCACAGCTGTAGATGCATTTGGGAACTACAGGACTGTTATAAAGGCGGATATAGAACATTGGACATTCGATAATAAAACAACAAAATATCGTATTACATATAAGGCTAGCAGATTGAATAGTTTGCGTGATGTGAAGGTTAAAATCTAGCTCCGGTGTTACCGTTACCCCAAGATTACGAATGCTGTTTACTCTGGGTATCTCTTGTCCATCAAACGTGTAAACGTGGTCCTCCTTCAGACACACAACGGCGCATTTAGGGACCGAAATTATCATATCATGTTTGGCGCACCAATCGGAGATAGAGTCAATTGTTCTCTGTAATATCTCCCTCTTTTTTTTTCGTCGTTTGCTACGGCGACAGACGGTTGTGTCGTGCGTGAGGTCTGTGAATATTCCTCTCGTTTTAGTAGTTTTGACGAGTTTTTCCGGACAAACTTTGTGCGAGCGCTTCTCTTCGTGCTCAAGTGCCCGGTGCGGTGTGCTCTGTGTATTTTTCCGGGTTCCTTCCTGGTTTTTGAACGCTTCGGCTTTCCCGACCGAACGTCCTGATAGACGGCGATGTGGATGCAGACGGTGGGAGTCCCGCCAGCCCGAATAGACCGGCCAGCAGCTCCCCCACCCTCCCCCCTATCGAGGCTCGGAATGGAGGTACCACACTACTCCTACCCGACAATTAGACATACAGTCACCTCGCGATTCCGCGTTACACCCCGGAATATACTCACCCCCCCGAAGGGTGGTTCGACCCACTCCAGAGCAGGGGTTTCCCACCACTGCGAATAACAGCAGCGGAGCCAGACGGTCCTCTCGCCGGGAGGTCTGGGTTCATGTGGCTAACTCGCTCTCGTTGTGCCTATTAAGCCAAGGCAGCAGGCGTCCCAGTTGGTGCCACCGGGTTGCTAAAGCCTGGGGCGTTGACCAACCGGCCCGGGTTTCGTGTGCAGTTTCGTGTCAATATATATATATATATATATATATATATATACATCGCTCAATGACAAAAAAAAGTAGAAAAACTATTATTGGCTTTTAGAGTAGTAAAGTTTAAAAACGTTTTGCAAATATTGACACATATGTGTCCATGCGTAAAATGCATTACAAACTAACAATGCAGTGTTAATAAAAACAACAAATGGTAGCGGGCGATTTTACGCAGACGTCACAGGTTTGCTCCCGGCGCGACTCGCCCAGTTTGATGCCATACTTAATAAAGCTACAATTTGTGGTACAAGAAAACAAAGTTACTATGCTTAGCTGTACTGGTTATCTTGTGTGAGTCTATATACTTTTTTTTCCAAAAAGACGTAGAGCTTTTACACCCACTAAAGTAACATATAAGGTGCTATGGAATGCAGAGTTGAGAATAAATAACGTAACGAATGGACCTAAAAGGCATTCTTTTATATATAACATTACACAAAATGTTCCCAGTGGCTTAGCCTGTCGAAGCACACGCGCAGGCACGGCCTTCACTGTAGGTACTACAAACCATTGCCGATGTTTATAGCAATAAAATATCGCATGTATGCCAGAATAAATAAACAAGAAGCAATATAGTGCTAGATAGTGTGCGACATTTTCATATCCATTTTGAACACGCAGATCCGTAGGGCAGACAAGTCATTTGCGCTTAACCTACGTGTCTGTCTTTAAAGTGATGGACTGTGTGAGGTCGCTTTGTGGTCGCCGAAGTAGCATGTTCCTTTACGGAAAAATTACGGAAAGGACCAGAACACTTTTTAAATCTGATAATAAAAAATCCACAAATTAAGTTGATCAACTGCCAAGTTGATATCCATTCTTTCTGAGTTATTTTAGGATTAGCACAATAGTGGTTTGCTTGTAATTCGTCAACCATATGTACAGTTTTAATCAAGTGCAACACAGTAATGTACCGCAATCAGGAAATAGCTTAAATGGCCTCCAGTCCTCAAACACTCCCTAGTGCTTTAAAGTAGTACTTGAAGTTTTCTCTTATAAGGCAAGATACGTGAACGCTGCCACGCGCCTTAGTCAAGGTGAGCAAAAGTACACACTGAGACTGATCACTTAAAACGCCCAGGCTAGGACATAATAGAACCTCCCTGAGTCAATTCCCAATAAAGTAGGAGTTGGATAATCAAAGTACATTGGATAGACTAACATTATACCATCGAATTATCGTGTTGTATCAAGAAACACATATATATATATATATATATATATATATATATATATATATATACAGGATGTCAACATTTTTGTGTCCAAAACGCTAGGATATGGTCAAGCTCGGTGAGAAAATCATTTTTGCCAATGGAAAGGGGAAGCGAAAATGCCTCGTATAGGAGTAGGATAATGTTTTAGCAATTTTTGTAATTGTAATTTTAGGGGTGGCTGTTCCGACATACGTTTACAAAATGCACGATTGTGAGAGAACGCATTATTCAATTGAAAAACCGAGCATATCGGATATATACCCGATATTAGCTAGCGCAATGATTATTGTGATATTAAGAAGAGCTTGCAAAATTATAATTTTACTTTCGCATCTTTGAACTTTCACGCCCAGGTTTCAAAAAGTTATCCATTACGCGCGCACAACCAATATGTCCAGAGGAACGTGCATCTCTAGTGAATTATTTTGGTACTAAATTGGTGGAGCTGACATCTGTGGTTGCAAAGTAACTCAAATCTACCTATGGCCATATTGGGTGTGAGTGCATACATGCAGCTATATATACATTGTCATTATATATATATATATATATATATATATATATATATATATACATATATGTATATATATATACATATATGTATATATATATATATATATATATATATATATATATATATATATATATATATACACATATATATATATACAGTGTCACCATTTTTGTGTCCAAAACGCAAGGGTATGGTCAAGCTCGCCTGAGCTAAAAACTAAGTAGTATGCGGCACGTCACGTATTACTACTAAATGACACAGCTACACTATGGAATCACTTTTGCGAACTTGCAATTTCATATAAAAATTGTCTTTGTATCGAATCTTTAGCACTTAGAGGAATGGCGCTGTTGTTCGGCATAATACTACGCATATATTAAGGACGCAGCCGCAGAAAATCCCAAATTCTTAACGCTTCAGTCACGCACGCTAGAGATGAGAGAGTTGCCTATGCACTCTCTGCCGTGTATGTCATTGGATCTCTATTTTAGCAATTACTTACAAAATGTAATTACTGCATGTCTGGGTTGCTTGACAGGTCCGTGCCTTTAGGTTAGTTTATTGGCATGAATCAAAGTTTATACGACAACTGATAGCGGTGGCTAGAAAAGAGCAAGAGAGAAACAAATAAAATGAATTGTCACGTTATCTTTCAAAATGCACATATGTTTATTTACATTTAACACACAAAGTAGGGACGTGAAACAAATAAACTCGCGCGAGGAGAGCAGAAGAAAGTTGCGTCTATAGCATACACCGACTACTCCTTACATCAGAGTGAACCGCCAGCGACAGGGGAACTGTGGAGGCGAAATAGGTTCCACTAGTTATTAAGACAGATAAAGGTTGTGTTTTTTCTGGGGTTACATATTTAGTTGAAATGCACCGTGAAACTCAGATGGATAGATAGATATATATATGGAGAGTAAGAAAAAAGAGTTACACAAGTATAGAACATCAGTATAACATCATCGGTGGCGTATTCAAGAACTACTGCTGAGAAGAAGTCTCGAAACGAATAGCGGTGTTCGTAAAATAATCCATAAAAGAAGGAGCGCATGCCTACCCATGCGATCCAGCAAACAAGCAAAACTCTTTTAGGCACCAACTGGTTTACCAAAGACTGGCGGCGTAGTCTGAAGCGTGGTGGCTTTTACGATGTATAGGGGCACATTTCATGGGCTCATGTATATCATAGATTGCCCGCGCATTTAGTGCGCACTTCCCGCGTTTTCGCTACTGGCGTGGTGGTGGCATCCTCTATTTGGCGCCATGTCTTTAGACATTGCCGCAGGCAACCGATGCTGTCTATGCCCACGCTGCTAAACGGACGCTGCTTTCCTACAAAAATCAAGCGACACGCGCGTGACTTGAACCCGGGAATTCTACGTGCCATCGTCGGCGTCAGGCCGCCTCGTCTACGAAGTCAGCTTGTGCACGTGCAGGTTGTGCACGTGCATCTCCACCGAGGCTATAGCGAGCGCCGATGCATCATTCACCGTACGTATCGCGGTGTGCAGATTGAGTCACGTGAGCCACGAGTCAATTGCCAGCAATCGTTGTGGTGACTGGTGGTGACGGTGGTGGCGCTGTTGTTGTTGTGGGGTTTCTGGCGACTGCTACCGACTGCTAGGGTGCTTCGGCATCGATAACAACTATACAATACAACAGCAAGCAACAACAACAGTGCCTAGGAAATGACCGCCAGTTCGTAGTGGTTAACGAGTAGTCGTCGAGCGTCAACGACAGACAAACCGGCAGCAGAGAGACGATCTAAAGTGTTCGTGTTTTTTGTTGTTATTGTTGTTGTTATGGAAATTCAGCTCGAAGGCTGCGATCGGCTGCAGAACATCAGCAGCAGCAACTGCAAGTTCCTAAGTTCGTGCACGTGGTTCTTCTACCAGTGGTGCTTGGCTCTGCACACCGTCGCCACACCGGTGGTCAACAACAGCCACCGACCAACCAATCAGTTAAGCTACTAACCAACCAGTCTGTATCACACCACACGATTAGCAGTGAATTAGCTTATTAGTTAGCTAGTTAAGGAATCAGCCAACGGTGGAGGAGGATGAGGAGGTCATATAAATATATATATATATATATATATATATATATATATATATATATATATATATATATATATATATATATATATATATATTATCTATCGATTAGTATCTATAGAAATTGGATATTGGAACTGCAACGAGAGGACTATCATTATTATTATTGGTGCTGACTGTGGCTTTGCTGCTGTTGCTGTTGCTGCTGATTCTATGGTGTCAGCTGTTGTGTCTCTACAGGCAGACTACTTTGTAGACGAGTACGGGGGACGGACAGGCGACGGTGACGATCACCTTATTGGCGTGGCGTGACAACGATCTCGTTGACCAACGATAGATAGGTTTCGTCTTGAGGTGGCTGCCTATGAGGTAGACGACGAGTAGGCGGTGGTCGGGCCACCACTGGCTCTGAGGTGTTCTCGGTGGGTCATACCAACGATTCGACTACGAACTTGTTTTGCCACGACTTGATCCGCCGACCCATCCGCTCGTCAAGTTGTGGTGCTGGTGGCCGTGGGAGTCGTCGCCGGTGCTCTTGTTCTAGTTGCTGCCACCACCATTCCATCTTCCACTATCCTAGTTACATCCAATTATTCACCCGCCACCACCATCATCGACCATCATCATAATCATCAACCACCAACCATGCAGATGCCGTACGCCGGCCTCATCCGGGAGATTGAGCAAGCCAGTACGAGCACACGGCTCAGCGCAGCGCTGTGCTACGAGCTCGAGCTCCTGTCGCCGCAGGAACGCAGCCAGCTCGTGAACCGGACGACGTACAATGGCTTTACGCCGCTGTTCAAGGCCGCCCAGCAGGGCGCCGTCGAGATCGTGCGCTACCTGCTCGAGACGTGTGGCGCCAACTCGGACCAGATCTGCAACTTTGAATGGATGTGGATCTGTAGCTCCCTGATGAGTCACTACGGCACGCCGCTGTGGGGTGCGGCCCTCCGCGGTAGGATCGAGGTGTGCCGCGTGCTCGTCACACACGGCGCCGACGTCAACAAGATGTTGGTCACCGGCTCGACGCCCGTCCATGCGGCGTGCTACGCGACCAGCATCGACCTGGTAAAGTTTCTCGTCGGCCAGGGCGCCGGCGTCAACCGGCCCGACCACGAAGGCAGCACCTGCCTCATCAAGTCGGTGCTGTCGACGGAGCTGTGCGCGTTCCTGCTCGAGCAGGGCGTCGACATCAACGCGCGTGACTTGGAGCTCAAGACGGCGCTTCACTATGCCGTGCAGGCAAATCAGTGCAAGACGATCGAACTGCTGCTGAAGAACGGCGCCGACCACCTGGCGCGCAGCGTGCACGGCGACGACGTCCTGCAGACGGCGTGTATAACGCGCTGCGATAGCGTCATGTACCTCATCCGGACGATGAACTACCCGCCCGAGCGGGTGGCCGACGCGCTTGAACTGCTCGGCGCTAGCTACCTCTTCGAGGACGGCAACCGGGAGATGGCGCTGAAGTACTGGCGGCTCGCCGTCATCCACCGCGAGCTGCACAAGATCGAGAAGAAAATCACCGAGCCACCGAAGGACGTGTTCCTCAACCGCGTGCCGTTCTGCACGCTCGACGACGTCAACGCACTCGCGCACGACAATGACGAGATGTGGCTGCAGGGTCTGATCGTCAGCGAACGCGTGCTCGGCTCGAGCCACAAGAACTCGATCTTTTGGGTGCGGCAACGCGGCTGGCGGTACTTCTACCGCAAGCAGCACCAGCGCTGCATTGACCTGTGGAAGTACGGCCTCGAGATTCGGCTGAGCATGGACACCGTGCTGCACAACTGGACGTACATTTTACTTCGGTCGCTCACCAGGATCATGTTCGACGCGCACGAAAAACACTCGCAGGGTCTGTTCAATGCACCCGTCAGGCTAAGCGACGTCATGTTCCTGCTCGAGAAGCTCACCGTCTGCTCGCCGGCCGTCATGCAGCAGCTCGAGCAGCGGCCCTTCTTCCCCAGACAGCAGGACATTTGGGACGGGGTGCTGAACGTCGTGATCCACCTGCTGCACCTGGCCGAAATCCTGCCCAAGTCGGCCGAGAGCACCCTTCAGCTCGAGCGGATGGCGCGCAAGCTCGTCGCCGTGAATCCGATCATGACGGACGGCAACACGCTGCTGCATATGGCCGTCGAAATAGTGAGGGACGACCTGCGCGACGGCTACTTTGATTACCCCCGCCGGTTCCCGGATCCGATATTTCCCGATCCGGCGACCACGCGGCTGCTGTTGCGGGTCGGCGCCCAAGTCGAGGCCGTCAACGAGAACGGCTCGACGCCGCTGCACATCGCCCTGCTCCACTTCAACTATCGCGAACAGACTGTTCGGATGCTGCTTGACGCGGGCGCGCACATCGATCGGACAAACAAGGAGGGCAAACGCCCGTACCACATGCTCGACGCAAGCCGCGGTGCCGAATTAAGGTCGCTGAAGTGCCGCCTCACGCTCAAGTGCCTCGCTGCCCGCAAGGTGAAGTCGCACCACCGACACTACGAGCGTCTCATTCCCCGCTCGGTCGAAGACTTTATTCGAATGCATTGAGCGGTGTACGCGCTTACGTATGCAAGCAAGCACACATGCATGGATGCGAGCGTGCATACGTGCCAACGGGTCAGTCGGTCGTTATGGCGCAATTAAAATGCCAAACGCGGTGGACCCTCTATGCGCTGCCCTGCTGCTGCTGCCGCTAAAGACCCGTCTAGCCCCTAACGAGTCTTTGATGGACGATGATTGGTCGTGGGGTGCCAAAAAACATTTTGGGAGGTTAGTAACGACATGCAGCGAACAAGCGCAAAGCCGCGTCGGCGTGCTGGTTGGTCGAAGAAGACGCCGGACGGACGGACGAACGAACGCAGAAGTGAACCGGACGCAGTTAGACGCAGAAGAGTACGAGCAGCGATATCGATGTGTTGTCGGCCGCTGAATTTTCGCTACGTCGACACACAACACTTTGTTCGTTGCGCATTGGTGCGCAATGGTGTCGAACGAGGTCCTCCTCTGTGACCCTGTGTGGCAGGCCTGTCGCAGTCTCGACCACACGGTGTTCTCCGACTCGACTTTCGTTGAGTCGACTTTTATCGAGCCCGGACTGGCAGTGCCACAGCATGCACTCTGCACGAACGCAACGTACAACATAGCCGCCGTACACAAGTATGGCTGGGATAATAGAAGATCTCTTGACAGCAAACGACGACGACGATACAGGTATCTATCTATCTATCTCCTCCTAGTGACGTGCTGCACCGCTTTGCAGACTGACTAGCTTCGCACGTACGCAGGAGCAGCGTTACCGACAAACACTACTACTAGTGAATGGACGCGAGACCGGTAATAACCACTTCTATAATATTCTACTCAAAAATGCTCGGCAACCACAATACTACAACACAGATGACGACAACAACAACACCAAATTTAAAACAAAGATTCATTAAACAGCAACAGCAATAGCAACAACAACAACAACAACAACGACGACAACAACAAAAACAGCAAGGCTATTAGCAATGAAGGTTGAGTTCTAGGCAAGACGCTAGCTGGCTGGCTAACGATAAACGAAACTGAGGAGAAAGAACAACATGCGAATGAACTTCGGTGCAGACACTGATTCTGCTGGGGCAACGCTGATTTCGTGCAATAAACATGGCTGGCCACGACCATCGACAAACGCACGATTCTTCACCGCCATCGTAAACTGTAAATACAAAAAAACAAAAAAATATATATATATAGATAAATATATAGTGCGCGCCTACTAGGCGCATTGGCTTAGCTGGTCCATTGTGATGTATGTAACATATACCTTATGTATTATACGGAAAATAAACTTTTATTATTTATTATTACATCACATTTCGGTATTGTTGGTTACATGACATTACACGTATTCATTAAATCTCGAAAACGGCATTCGTTTCCGTTAATCTTGGACATATATAGAATATGTTGTATATGCATCTCAGAAGGATGTCAGCGACCTAACGCCCAGATAGCTGGCGCTGACCGACATGTTTCATGATGATATTTGGTGCAGACCAGGCCGCAAAATTTGCAGCAACACTCATCGGAAGATGAAAGCGGTTTACCATGTCTTCGATGAACGGCGTAATAAGCTTTTAGTCATATATATATATATATATATATATATATATATATATATATATATATATATATATATATATAATTGTACGTATGTAGACTGCTAGTCATAAACTCTTATTAAATAAATTAAAGTGCCTGCCACCCGAATACTCGGTCACGATCATCAAGATCTCAGGGAAGAAGAAGTTTTCCGCTCAAGATCTTGTGTTACATGTTCAGGGTTAAAATCCCTTCTAAAATCTGTTTATGGGTTTCCCTCGACGTCAAGACATTGGGCAACTTGCATATGTACATTTCACGTCTTATCCCTTTTTTGTTGAGCGTAATTGCTTGCTTTTGCCAGCACAGTGAAACCTCATAGAGATTATCTTAGCTATCCCAAGCTGGGAACTCATTAAAAGCAGACATCATATTGCATATCCCGAACGTGTACAGTTAAAACATGTACTATTCTTGTCGCATAACATATTCCAACATGTAAAGCATAACATGTCCAACATACAATGTATATTTGTATGTGCGTCCGAGCAAAGTTCACAATGTTTTCTTATGAAGAACCACGCAACCATGAAGTCTGTCATTTTAGTATCAATATTATGATTATTATTCAATGTAGGTTACCATTGTCATATTTATTATGAACTATGTTTGTGTTAATACTACTGTCTTAGTATTGTTGTCTCAATGATGCGAGTACAAGAACGGAACATATATAATGGTCAGTTGTGCATTTGTGGCAAAAGAAGATCCTAACTTGTGTGCCATTATATCATAAGGACCGTAATTAAAGAAATATTTTACGCCGTTGACAAAGCCTGCTTACTTAATCACCCAAGCTGGTACGCTGCTGATGTTCCGACCATACGTCGATGATAGTTGTTTGTAAGTGTACGCTGGTGCTTCTTTCTTCTCGGCATCTGATAGCGTCGTATCTGGCCAAACGAAGTGTGAGTAACGACGGCAGGGAGTACGCGATGACCGCAGGTGTACCACAAGGTTCCGTGCTAGGACCTACGCTGTTGGACCTAGCGTACGACGGCGTGCTAGAAATGAGCAGGCCTCGTGGTGTTGAGTTCGTCGTTTATGCCGACGACCTGGCTATCTTAGTCACCGCAAGGCAAGCGGAGCCACTGTTAGAGAACCGAGAAAATGACGCCTTAGAGGTGGTCAACCGGTGGATGAAGTCTCACCACCTAATGTTAGCACCATAAAAGAGCGAGTCGGTCCTGCTTATTGGAGGGAGCTGGATATCCGTGTGGACGGCCACATGATCCAGATACTTAAGCAGGTCAAATACCTGGGCGTAGTACTCGATAGAAACTGGAGCTGTAGAACCCACATTAGTTATGTAACGGCCAAGGTCAATATTGCCGGTCATGTAGGTTAGGGAATCACCAGGTTTTTAGTGAGTTTGAGAGTCCCACACTATCCAGACCAAAGGGTATGCAACATTAATTTTTGTTCCTGGCTCTCTGTAAAAAAAAGTTGTTTGTAAATGTCTTATGTCGCAAAGTGATTAACGACAGTCATACTGTCATGTACGAATAGTTTAGTATTCGTTTTATTTATTTCACAGCTTAGTTGCATTTGGCAGGATATTCACACAATATTGTCGTTTTTTGCAACACTAGCGTTCATCCGACTTTGAGAGGTAGTGCAGGGATTGCTAAGGCAAATCATAATTTTGTTGTATTGAACGTTTGCAAATATTTGCGCTATAAAGTATCTATAAAACAGGGTTTGTACATTGGAAAATTTGCGGTAAGCAGATTCGCTAAAGCCGTGCTACTGGCACCCACAGATGAAGTTGGGAGATAAATAATTCCTATATTAGACGCTATAAACCCTTGACTGAAATATTGAGTGGTGCTGAAAACAACGGCAGGAACATACAAGAATATTCAAGAACAACAACAGCTTTTTTGCAATAAGGAGCTGCTGGAGATTTTGGTAAATGCTAGACACACTGCATTCGGAAACTATAGGTATCTTTGAATATAATCTTTAGAAATAGATAGAAAATGCGGTCCGGTTATCGTTGTTATACAATAACACAAGGTCTTCCAGAATTCGTCCAACAAACTTTGGGATGTAATACAACTCGACGAAACAATATTTTTTTTCTAATGGAATAAGGGGGCTGCTCCAAGGCTTACCGTACATATCTTTACAGATGATTTTCTTACTGAATGAACACAAAAATGGCTAGGAGGGTTGTTTAGCAGAGATTTTCACTTGGACTAAGGCCCAGAATGCCGAAGAGATGCCTCCACGCTTTAAACTGGCCGAAATCTAATTCGTTTACGAATATATTGTTTGTCTTGGAGATACCTTCTATACATGTATGTATGTAAATTGCTATTTCATAAATTCCTATTGAATAAATTATCATATATGCCTACCACCCGAATGCTCGTTCACGACTCAAGATCCCACGGAAGAATGAGTTCTCCGCTCAAGATCAGGGTAAAAGCACTTCTAAATTCTGTTTATGGGTTCCCCTTAACGTCAAGACATTGGGCAACTTGCATGCGTACAGTTCATGGCTTCTCGAGGCTTGCCCAGAAAGAACACGCTGGGAGAGCTAGTCACGTACATGCTTACGTCGGTCAAAAGCTGGGACGCGGCTGCAAAGCCTATTCAACGGATCATGAAAGCAAAGGAAGAGGCAGGAAGAAGGAAAAGGGTGGAAAGCGTCCGAGAGTTGTTGCCAAGGCGCGACTCGACAAGCAGGACCTAACGATTTAAAACTTCCGAGACTTCCCCGCCGCCTGTTTGTAGTTACTTTTCTGCGTAAAGGATCCCGCAGGTCGGAGGGTCATCTTAAGAAGGGTACATATATGTAGGCATTGCCGTCTAGATATGTAGGGTTTTAGTGGGTATTGCCTTAATCCTTAGGCTCGACTCTTGTCAAGCGCCAAGACTGGCCGTTAGGTGGCTGAGTCCCACACTGTCTGAGCGTTGATATGTTAAGGGGGGTTACCAACTTTTGTTATGCTTTCTCTCAGTCGTACGTAAATGTATTTTAAACCCTAAACCTCCTAAAAAAAAAGGTTATGGCTTATGCTTTTTCTGTTTAGCGTAGATGTTTGCTTCTGCCAGCACAGTGAGACCTTATAGAGATTATCCTAGCCATTTCCCAAGCTGGGAATTCATTGAAAAGCAGACATTATATTGCATCTCCTGAACGTGTACCGTTAAACCATGACCTATTCTTGCCGCATAAAATATTCCAAGCTGGAAGAAAAGTGTTTACACATATGTTCTTACACAATCTTGTTCTCGTTGCCATCGAGGACTAAAAAGCGTAGAATTTGTAAAGTATCTGATCATCATTTGTAGAATTTTGTTGACGGGATTATTGGCGTAAATGACCGGCGGCTCTGGCATAGGAGTCGCCGATTCGATCCCGATGCAACAGAGCTTGCAACGAACAGACAACAATCAAACAGGCAGGAAGGCTGCCGTAATCCCTGGCTTTTGCGCGTCGCCTGTGATGGCCTGCATCTTTCGGGGGGCAGAGCAACTCTACGCAGAGAGCATACGGGTAGTAAGTAGTAAGTACCTGGCTGGCTGGCTGGCGAAGAATGGTCGAAAACTGACTGTAGTTTAATTCGTGTGACACAACGTGATCGTGTCATATACATGTATGCATTATTATTTATTTATTAACACCCGGGCTGGGTAAGTGTGTTTATGTTACATCACAGTTTTCCACACAACAATCGATCTAGCGTTTTGCCAGTTCTGCTATGGACCGAACCGCCGGACAAACCGCGGCGTGGTATTTATCACATTTACTCCAGCATTCTTTGCATCGACATTTGTCTTGTGGTTCATGAAAGCCCTCCACGTTGCATAGAACGTAATGAAATCCGTGGGCTGCAAAGGCCGTTGTTAAATGGCGATCTTGCACCCCGCTAGCGCTCCACCCAGTGCTTTTCATTGCTGCTGTCCCATAAATTCCTTTGTCTACCTCGCTAATTTTGGTTCGCCAATTTTGCATATAAACGTCAAAGGCGCACGTGTTCTTCAGATTCCATCGTGTTTGTAGCTCCTCTGTCAGCAGTGGGCCACCTTCCAACACGTGGACCACCCTATTTCAGCATGTAGCTGAATGCGCAAAAACCCTCTTTAGAAAGAAAAACCTTACTCCATCGATTAAACGCAATTCGTCTACTCCCACCTTATCCCATATTAGTGAAAGGCCATATGTGGCGATGGGCGCTATCTGTATCCCAAAAAGGGCTACTGCTGCATCGACCGAAAGCTTATGTGGACATTTAATTGCCGCGGCTGCGATAGTGGCCTTCCTAACCCTCTCCTGGATGTGTGATCGAAAACTACTGCCCCTTGTTGTTAAGGTAAGCCCTAGGTATGTGAATTTATTTACAAATTTTAATTGCTTTCCCCTGATTTAAAGTACGTCATCCCTGACCAGACGGCCGCCCCTTCGGAATTTCATGGCTACTATCTTTTCCCAATTAACCTTTAAGCCCATTTCATCCATGAATGTAACTAGCCGATCCATTGCTTGCTTCACTCTGAAAAGGCTACAACTAAAGATTACTGCATCATCTGCGTACATTAAAATATTGGCCCACTCTCGAGTCCAGCCCGTTCGGAGAGCCCACCCAGAAGAACGGAAAACAGTAGTGGACTCAGTCCATCGCCCTGCGCGACACCTGTGGTTCGAATTACCTCCCCCGCAATGCCAACCCCGTTGTCAATCAGCACCGTGTTTTGTTTGAAGATGCTGATGAGCAACCTTAGCATTGCTCCCGGCACTACCATTTTAGCTAGCTCTTTAACTATCTTATCCCTTGGCGCTATGTCAAACGCCGCTTTTAAATCTACAAACACAGCATATAGGCAATTCTTCGGCCTGGACAGAGTAACCCAGATTGCTCCGAGCAGCCCTTCAATTGCTGAGTGAGTTGGCCTTCCCTTCCTAAATCCATGCTGTTACTCTGGTATTACTTCTCTTTCCTCTAAGAAAGACTCCAATCTCCTAGCTATTATTCCTGAAAATATCTTGTATGGGCAGCTCTTTATTGCTATTCCCCCCCAAGCATCTGGTTCCGTTTCTATACCATTTCTTTTGGTAATGACAATTAATGTCGCTTCCCTCCAGGCCTGTGGAATTTCCCCAGTGTTTAAGCATTCATTGAATAGAGCTTGCCAGCATGGCGCGAGAACTAAGGTATCTTTCATGTGTTCATTCCTTATCAAATCATTTCCGTGCGTTTTCCCCCGTGGTGCTCTGTCGATTGTTTCCATTACTTCCCTAAGAGTGATTGCCCTCACTATCCAAATCCTAGCTTCCTCTGTCGTTCGATCCCAGGGGTCTTCATATTCTACCACCGTTTTCGGGGTTGTATCCGACCTGGCCAAAATCCTCCCAAAATGTTCGACTAGCCTGCCCGTCTCTACTAAACATTGCTTCCTCCCCTTTCGCCTCAGCCATGTATATGGCCGTACTTCAGCCTCCCTTATTGCTGCCCATTCCTTCTTTTCCCAGTACCTTTGCTTTTCTTCTTTATACGATGCCTTAACCAACCGTTTAACCAACAAGGCCAACGGCCGCATAGCCGGAACGATTTTTACGCATTCCCGCGTCAACCTATTGGCCTGCTTGGCCGTCCTACACCGCTCACTAAACCAAGGTCTTTCGCTTCTCTTCTGTACCGGTAGTATCGCAGAATTTAATAACTCTACAAGGCTGCGTTTGTAGCAATCTATGTGTATCGCATCTGGCACCGGAAATACTTTGTTAAGCCCCTGTAATAGAGTATTAACGTTAAGCCTTCTTTCTGAGTTTTCCCCCTTCCCCGCTCTTGAACAGTCCCCTTAATTTTCACCCAGATGCCCATCGGTATATGCTTTCTAAGTCCCGCCCCTTCCTGTAACAGATTGTTTTCCCCTTTAAACGTTATGTCCCTTCTATCTATATCTGTTGCAAATAGGTCAATGACTGACGAACCAGAAAGGCATTCATATGTAAACACATTCGCGCTGTTGACTACCCAGCAGCCGATTTCATCCAGTACGTCTAGCAAGGCTACAGTTCTTTCCGAATCAATTCTATCTAATTTCGCATTAAAGTCCCTTCCTATAATTATTGGAGCCTTTCTCGGTAACGCTTCTATACCCAGCAAGAGGCGCTCAATCATCGTTTCCGTTACGTCCGCTCTCGCGCCCAGGTCTCCGTCAGAATAAGAATGTCTATCCCTCTGTATGCGTCGTCCCCTAGCAGATCTAACACTCCCCTCCCCTCGCAGTTCCACATTACTATCTGAATACGCGCACCCACTACTGGATTTTGCTGGTTCTGCCGGTTCTCGTACGCAAGGGGCCTGTTCACCGTTGTCTTCAGATGTCAGGTCGACTTGAAGCATGAGGAATATGTCGTTGCACGATCTGCGCTTCTGTCCTGTCGTGTAGGTCTGGCGCTATCAGCGTCATTAATCGTGGGTTGCAGTAAAGGCGAGGCGGCTGACGGGGAGCCCATCAGCCCTCCTAGAATGCTCGGGATAACTTCCTGAATGGTCCTAGTCACTGTTTGCGCGATGATATCTTTCAACATCGGCATAATCTTTGAAATCACCTGTTGCACTATTTCCTCCACTTTCAGCGGCACGTGCTGCTCACTCAAATTATTTTTGACGGTCGCAGGTGGAGCACTTGTTAGTGCTGGATGCTTCGGTGGTTCGGGTCTTTGAGGTTTGGATGTCGCCTCGTTGACTTTGATCCCATTTTTACTACTAATATGTAGTTGAACTTTACACACTCTGACCAGAGGACTTAGTCTATTGAACTTAGACTAGCCGAGTACGTAAGGAATGAAGACACGATCGCCTGCTGTCACATGTAGAGTGGCTTGCTGACTCTCCGCGTCAGCTGTATTTATTGCCTCTCAGATTGTTCTCGAATGTGGTAGAATCTATTCGGTCCGAGTAGACGCTTCTATCGAGTCCTCTAGACGTTTCTCGTACCTACTCGTACCTACTCTTTCCACTGCACGTCCGCCAGCACGTGGCGCCGAGCCGACAGCCATGTGTCTACCTAAACATGCCTAGACACAACAGTGTAGCGTAGTGCCGACAGTCGTGTCTACCTGAATATGCCTAGACACAACAGTCCCCCACGCTAACTATGAAATATGTAATAATGTATGTATGTAGTAGTAATACTTAGATCTATGTACGGCGACGGCTTCGCCCAGCCATCTTTCGATAATCTATTCTTGTTCTTGGTCGTAGAACTCTAGGCTCTTGTAACGGCGTCGACGTAATCGGATCCGCTGATGTAGCTGGCTCGGTAGAGAATTCTGCTTCTTCTATTATAGACGGTGCTGGCGCCGGAGAAGTATTTAACCTAGCAGTAGAAGATGGTCCCGTGCTTGCAACCTCTGAATGTTTTGGCTGTTTGTCGCCCTGGTCGACCGTACCGTCGAAATGCTTGAGCAATGTATAGCCTGTTTCCTTTTTTACGTCCGTCTTTCGGACTTGATCGAAATGTCTCTTCACCTTGCCGAGCTCGGGCGACTGCACTAGCATGTGTTTTCTTCCGAGTATCTTCACGACACGAGATAGACACCACTTGTTTCTTTTCCGGTAGTCTCGAACTGCCACAGACTCCCCCACGCTGAATCGAGAAACCGTCTCTGCCGGCTTCGCTGGTACCTGTTGCTTCTCTTTCAGCTGGGATATGCGAATTTGTCGGCCGAGGAATATGGATGCACGGGTACTTCCTGTAGCTTTCGAATGCTGATTCTCGAAACGCTGAAGTGGATTGAACTCTCCGGGTTTCTTTTCCGGTGATCCAACTTTCGTAAGGTATTTCATCTCTATTGCCTGTAGCTCCTTCGTACCGTTCTCGGCAAGTGCGTAAGGTATTTTCCTGGGCTTGTACACTGGCTTCGGCTGATCCTTGAACTGGACTGTAAGTGCGTGTACTGCCGGTAGTGTGCCAATGTCTGGCGCCGTGAGCTTGGGGTATGCAGAAAGTATATCACTAGCTTCGCTTTCTACTCGATGAACTTCGAGGTGCCCCCATCTCAGCGCCTTCATCCAATCACGACCGAATAACATTGGAAATTGGGGATCGTTGACCAGGTACAGCCGCAATAATTTTGTAATATTGCGGTACTTCACGTGAACTTCCACGAAAGAGTGTGGTCTCACTTCACTGCCATTCGCCACTTTTAACGTAATGTCTGGTTCATGGTGTATGAATTTCGGCAAAACAGCCGAGAAACGTGAAAGAGGCATCACAGTGGCTCCACAGCCGCTGTCCACTTCCATTGTAGCATTGGTACCCTCGATCTCGACTGTTACGAGTAACGGGTCGATATCGGGTCTCACTGTTCGAATTGTATGTACTGGCTTCACAAAGTTCATACCTGAAGTCTTCTTCATGGCTGGTTGAACTTGTACGGCGAATGCTCCATTCTTCTTATTTTTGAAATTGTTGGTTAAACTACCACCGGGCTGTCTTTGCTGACAGACGATCTTAAGATGTCCAGTTTTCCCGCATGAATTGCACGTAGACTTAATATGCGGACACTTGTCAGCTTTGTGGTCAGGCTTTCCACAGCGATAGCAGTGGCCTGGCATCAGGCCCTGTCTAGAGCGAGCCGGAGCTGTACTGTCCTTACTGCCTGAACCCGTCGGCTGCTTCTTCCAAGGCAGCTTGGCTTCCCGCTGCTGTGTACCAGCAACTATTTTGTTGATCGTTAACCGTTCTTTGCGCACAAACACTGACTCTGCTTCTTTGACTGCGTCGTCTAGTGTTTTGAAAGTATCTGCCTTATGCAAGACTTGGTCCTTAACATGGTCGTCCCTGACACCGCTGATGAATTGTACTAGCAGTACTGTCGTCAGGAATTCCATTGGCCATTCGCATTCTTCCGCGTTTCTTCGTAACCTACGCGCGAAATCTTGAATCTGTTCACCTTCCTCTTGTTTTAGGGCTTGGCATTCAACTCTTTTTACCCATTTTGACGTACCTCTCGTGTAGATAAAATCCAAGGCCGCCAGAAGTTCTTCGTATGTCTTCCTTGATGGCTCCTCTGGGAATATCTGCTCCCGCAGCTTCTGGTACACTGTGGACGAGAGGTGGTTCAGCAAACCTAGAGCACGCTTGCTCTCCGGGTATTCGTTAAGCTGTATAAATTCACGGAAGCGACACCGATATGTAGACCACGGCATCTCTTCTTCCATAAATTTCTCGAACTGTGGCAATGCTCGGCCGTTTTCCATGATGCTTCCGTCTCTTTCCATCGTGGAATTCTTCTGAACGCTGTAGTTGCCGAAAGAAGCAGTAGTAGAAGTTGTAGTAATGTAGTTACCGAAAGAAGTAGTAGTAGTAGTAGCAGTTGTAGCGATGTAGTTGCCGAGAGAAGTAGAAGTTGTAGTAGTAGCAGGCACGTCCTTCAGACGTAGCAGGTGAAGTCGTTGCCGTTTGAACTATGGCACCCTGCCGATCTCGAAAGTAGAAGTAAGGCTTGAAGGAAAGTCGGTCAGTTCGTAACCACTTCGTCGCCACTAATATGTAGTTGAACTGTGACGTACTTATGTAGTAGTTACGAACATCCCATCTTCGTCGCCACTAATATGTAGTTGAACTTTACACACTCTGACCAGAGGACTTAGTCTATTGAACTTAGACTAGCCGAGTACGTAAGGAATGAAGACACGATCGCCTGCTGTCACATGTAGAGTGGCTTGCTGACTCTCCGCGTCAGCTGTATTTATTGCCTCTCAGATTGTTCTCGAATGTGGTAGAATCTATTCGGTCCGAGTAGACGCTTCTATCGAGTCCTCTAGACGTTTCTCGTACCTACTCGTACCTACTCTTTCCACTGCACGTCCGCCAGCACGTGGCGCCGAGCCGACAGCCATGTGTCTACCTAAACATGCCTAGACACAACAGTGTAGCGTAGTGCCGACAGTCGTGTCTACCTGAATATGCCTAGACACAACAACTACCGAGGACCAAGTGCGCCTTGAGAAGTTATCAGATGCCTGTATGTGGCCCACAGGTGTACAGAGTGGTACTAACGGGGCATCCAAGCGGTTACCAATGCTATTTTGAGACAATTTTTGTAATAATTCCATGCGCTTTAGTCTATGTGGACATGAGCCCCAGGTGGCTTTGTGTTCTCCAAAACACAAGCTGCACCGCTCTCCCTGTGCCAACGCCTGACAATTTGATTGTTGTGAATGACGCTGATTCATCGCCTGAAAACCTTGCTAAGCATCTTCACGGGCTAGCCAACAAAAGCAGTGCTACCTCTGAGGGAATCCCTGCATTTGTATATACAAAGTGCGGTTATGAGGTATGTGTTCCACTAGCAATCATATTTCGTCGATCCTTCGAGGAGGGATCTATCTGTACCGAGTCTTTTTCGTTGCGCTCTTGTCTGCCCTGTACATAAACGTAATTGTAAATTGTTCGAGAAAATCATCACTGAAGCGATCTACAGCAATGCTAATGCACAGGGTCTGATCTCCAAGGAACAATCTGCGTACCGTCCCGCCCACTCTACGGTCCTGCAGCTGCTTGAGACAGAAAATGACTGGTCTTTTATGGATAACGAAGAAAGACCATTTGACTGCGTCTACTTTGACTTCAAGTCCGCCTTCGAAACCACAACGCACTCAAAGCTGCTCAACATTCTGCCGCGTTATGGAGTTGGAAGTCGTATTATTAACTGGATTAAGGCCTTCCTCACCAATAGGTATTTCAGAGTCAGGGTAAATAATTGCCTATCCTCCACTGCTGAAGTGACGTCTTACGTCTGACGACTGTATACTGACTCCTTGAAATATATAGTACCCCAGCCAGTGCAAAGAAAAATATATGCTGACGATGTAAAAATGTATATAGCTGTAGATAATGATAGGAATGCCGGACTTCTTCAAGATGCACTTGATGCTTTCATAGAGTGGTGTAAGAGGCTTGATCTTAAGCTATCTGTAAATAAGTGTGCCGTTTTACACTTTGGCCACAATAACCCTGTACACAGGTACACGTTGGGCTTGGAGGTGCTAATGGTTAAGACGTCTATTAAAGATTTAGGCATATTGACAAACTGTACTCTTAGCTATACTCCCCACGTTTTAGAATGGCAGCCCTGGCCACACGGAGGCTGAACTGGATATTTCGTTGTATTGTGTTAAAAAACCCTCTCTGTACATAAGGTTGTATAAGCAATATGTTCTGCCGGTCCTACTGTATGCCTCGCCGGTGTGGAATCTAGGCTATTTCCGTGACAATAACGCGCTTACTAAACTTCACAAGAAATGTGTCAGGCGTGTTGCGTCTAGCTGCAATATTAATGAGAATGACGTAAAATGTGAAGGTATTGCATCCATGTTAGAAAGAATTGAAAAATCCACGTTTACTTGGATATGTAAGCAGCCTGAGAGAGCGGCGAAGTTCTTCAACACTGCCACAATAAGGACTCGCGCAGGGCTCAATATCCAGTTAGCCGCAGCATTAGCCGTGTACGCATATTGTGTACGCTTGGAACGTATTTTGGTATCACCCGTCCATATATATATATATACACACATATTTCTGAGTGTGTGCTGTTGCTACTATTTTAGGCCACGTATTACGTCTATTACGATATATATATATATATATATATATATATATATATATATATATATATATATAAATTGTTCTTTATGTCTCTTATATTATGCATTGTATATTTTGAATACAGGATTTTTCTGAATAATTATGTATATAATTATCTACCCTTTGAAAGCAATAAAGGAGCACTTGAATTGAATTGAATGCATGTGGCCCGGGTATCCCTTACCTCGGGTGTCCACCGTGGCTGTGCGGGGCGTCGGCCTTTATTACTCTTTGTGTTAGTTCCTCCGGAAAGAGGGGGGAGTCCAGATGTGTCAAGTTTAGATTTCAGTGCTTTTCCTTTTTGCTTTACAAAGGCCATAATCAAGTGCTTTGGCTGCACGAAGTTTAAACAAGTGCCAAAACAGCTAAGGTTTATTAAAATGTCACCACCATTCGTAGGGGCGAACGTGGACGTGTAAGACTGTGGAACTCACGCGAAACGCATTACCTTCACCACGCAGACGCTGTCATTGTATTATTGACTTAAAGATGCTTGACACTGGATGTGTGCTGAGTTTTGTAGCTCTGAAGAGTTTGAGTTTGATTTTTGCCGTCGTAGTCGTAGGTTATATACAGGTGGCCGACTCATTAGCCCTTTCGATGGTTGGTGCAGGTGCGGACCATGCAGGTCATGCGTCTAGGTTAGCAGAGGCTAGCAAATGTAGAAAATACTCTGGCGTTGGTTATTCGCACCAATTTTGTTCGTTGGCTTTTGAAACAATGGGAGGACCAGGACCGCTTACGCTGAAGTTGATCCAGTGCGTGGGCAGAAGCCTTAATCTTTCCACGGGAGACTCGAGTGCATCGGGTTTTTTTTGAGATCCTGTAACAACTACACGTTAACGCGGCGACAATTGTTCGCTCCAAAGTGCTAACATACAAAAATGATGTCATACATTATGTGTATATATTTATTTATATTAAAACAATTATCTTCTGACATCAATGCAATTTAAACAATTTACAAATTATTGAAAATTGTAGTGTCCACCACCCCCATGACCGGCTGGCGACCGTTACGAGTTCGCCATTCTCTCGCTCAAACAACACACGCCTGGCTCGCATCAACCGACCATTAACTCATTTATTTGCATATCCTCCTTTTATATCACAGATTGCCCGCGCATTTAGTGCGCACTTCCCGCGTTTTCGCTACTGGCGTGGTGGCATCCTCTATTTGGCGCCATGTCTTTAGGTATTGCCGCAGGCAACTGATGCTGTCTACGCCCGCGCTGCTAAACGGACGCTGCTTTCCTACAAAAATCAAGCGACACACGCGTGTCTTGAGCCCGGGAATTCTACGTGCCATCGTCGGCGTCTGGCCGCCTCGTCTACGAAGTCAGCTGGTTGTGCACGTGCAGGTTGTGCACGTGCATCTCCACCGAGGCTATAGCGAGCGCCGATGCATCATTCACCGTACGTATCGCGGTGTGCAGAATGAGTCACGTGAGCCACGAGTCAATTGCCAGCAATCGTTGTGGTGGCTGGTGGTGACGGTGGTGGCGCTGCTGTTGTTGTGGGGTTTCTGGCGACTGCTACCGACTGCTAGGGTGTTCGACATCGATAACAACTATACAATACAACAGCAAGCAACAACAACAACAGTGCCTAGGAAATGACCGCCAGTTCGTAGTGGTTAACGAGTAGTCGTCGAGCGTCAACGACAGTCAAACCGGCAGCAGAGAGACAGATAAAGAGAGACGATGTAAAGTGTTCGTGATTTTTGTTGTTATGTAAATTCAGCTCGAAGGCTGCGATCGGCCTGCAGAACACTCAGCAGCAGCAACAGCAGCAGCATCTGCAAGTTCCTAAGTTCGTGCACGTGGTTCTTCTACCAGTGGTGCTTGGCTCTGCACACCGTCGCCACACCGGTAGTCATAACAGCCACCGAATCAACCAATCAGTCAAGCTACTAACCACCAGTCTGTATCACCCCACACGATTAGCAGTGAATAGTTTGTTTGTTAGCTAGTTAAGGAATCAGCCAACGGTAGAGGAGGATGAGGAGGTCATATATATAAATATATATATATATATATATATATAATATATATATATAAATAATATGTATAAATATATATTAATATATATATGTATATACCATCTATGTCTATCATTTTTTAAATTTATCTTATTCGATATACTCCCCGAGATGCTCAATACACTTTTCCACCAAGATTTCAGAGCTTTTATACTCTTAAGTAGAATTCCGCGTCTTTAGACTGAAAATAGGCATTGACAGCAGCCTTAAACTCTTCATTGCTGGAAAAACGCTTTCCACCGAGACTATTCTCAAATGTCCGAAGAGGAAATAATCAGAGGGGGCCAGGTCTGGAGAACAGGAAGGTTGTTCAATAAGTTCGAACCTCAGTGTGGCCAGTTTTGCGATGCTTGCCGGGACTTGTGTGCAGGAGCATTGTCCTGGTGAAACAGGACAACCTTCTTCTGCAAAGCGGGGGCCGTTTCACGATGAGTTCTTGCTAAAGGCAGTCTAACAGTCTTGCCTAATATTCTCCTGTGATCGTTTTACCGCTCTCAAGGTAGTCGCCAGGCATTATTCTACGTTGGTCTTAAAAACTGTAGCCATCACCTTTCCGTCAATGCCGTTGTTCCGCACCCTCTTCGGAGGTCCTTCATCAGGTGCACACCATTGGCAAGATGCTTCTTGGTCTAGGGAAGTGTAGTGATGGACCCAGCTTTCATCGTACGGTCATGAATCTGCGCCAAAAATCCGACGGATTGTTCGACATCTTGGCCAAATTTCGCTGTGAAGCGAAAACAGGCGCGTTTTTTTGTGGCCTTGGTTGAGCAAATGCGGCAGCCATTTTTCTCTGAGCTCTTTCATCTTCAAGTTTTCGTGCAGGATGAAATGCACACTACCCCAAACTGATATCCCCAAGGCCTCCGCTATCTCCCTAATGTTCACTCGCTTATCTGCGGCAACGATTTCCGCACCTTTTCCACGTTTTCCTAATCAGTTGCCGTTTTTGGGGTCTTGAACGTAGTCATCCGGTGCTCCTGCGACCTCTTTTAACTCATTAATCCAGTTGGAAACAGTGGCAAAACATGGCGCCAGAGTCACCGTACACTCGTCTAACTCAGTTTTCACTTGGGTCGCATTCCAACCTTTGAAATAAAATGCTTGATAACCACTCGAAACTCTTTTTTCTCTATTTTTCAAAATCACGCCGATACGTTGCACGGGAAAAGCGATCAAACGAAATCGCAACGGCCAATCACCATAATATTTGACTGCTGGCAGTCGAAAAGTTGCAGTTCCTAATGGCGGTGGAAGCGCGCCAAAATTCGAATTCTAAAAAGCTCATTCTAAGAACTTATTGAACTACCTGTATATATATATATATAATATATATATATATTAAATATATATGTATATATTTTCTATCGATTAGTATCTATAGAAATTGGCTATTGGAACTGCAACGAGAGAACTATCATTACTATTATTGGTGCTGACTGTGACTTTGCTGCTGCTGTTGCTGCTGATTCTATGGTGTTAGCTGTTGTGTCTCTACAGGCAGACTACTTTGTAGACGAGTACGGGGGACGGACAGGCGACGGTGACGATCACCTTATTGGCTTGGCGTGACAACGATCTCGTTGACCAACGATAGATGGGTTTCGTCTTGAGGTAGCTGCCTATGAGGTAGACGACGAGTAGGCGGTGATCGGGCTACCACTGGCTCTGAGGTGTTCTCGGTGGGTCATACCAACGATTCGACTACGAACTTGTTTTGCCACGACTTGATCCGCCGACCCATCCGCTCGTCAAGTTGTGGTGCTGGTGGTGGTGGGAATCGTCGCCGGTGCTCTTGTTCTAGTTGCTGCCACCACCATTCCATCTTCCACTATCCTAGTTACATCCAATTCTTCACCCGCCATTACCATCATCGACCATCATCATCATCATCGATCACCAACCATGCAGATGCCGTACAATGACCTCATGTGGGAGATTAGGCGGGCCAGTACGAGCACACGGCTCAGCGCAGCGCTGTGCTACGAGCTCGAGCTCCTGTCGCCGGAGGAACGCAGCCAGCTCGTGAACCGGACGTACGATGGCTCTACGCCGCTGTTCAAGGCCGCCCAGCGGGGCGCCGTCGAGATCGTGCGCTACCTGCTCGAGACGTGTGGCGCCAACTCGGACGACCAGATCAGCGACATTCGAGAGGATGTGGAAATCTAGCTCCGTGATGAGTCACTGCGGCACGCCGCTGTGGGTTGCGGCCTTTACGGTAATATCGAGGTGTGCCGCGTGCTCGTCACACACGGCGCCGACGTCAACAAGATGTCGGTCACCGGCGTGACGCCCGTCCATGCGGCGTGCTACAACAACAACATCGACGTGGTGAAATTTCTCATCGGCCAGGGCGTCGACGTCAACCGGCCCGACTACAAAGGCAGCACCTGCCTCATCAAGTCGGTGCGGTCGACGGAGCTGTGCGCGTTCCTGCTCGAGCAGGGCGTCGACATCAACGCGCGTGACTTGGAGCTCAAGACGGCGCTTCACTACGCCGTGCAGGAAAATCAGTGCAAGACGACGGAACTGCTGCTGAAGAACGGCGCCGACCACCTGGCGCGCAGCGTGCACGGCGACGACGTCCTGCAGACGGCGTGTATAACGCGCTGCGACAGCGTCATGTACCTCATCCGGACCATGAACTACCCGCCTGAGCGGGTGGCCGACGCGCTTGAACTGCTCGGCGCCAGCTACCTCTTCGGGAAGGACAACCGGGAGATGGCGCTGAAGTACTGGCGGCTCGCCGTCACCCACCGCGAGCTGCACAAGATCGAGAAGAAAATCACCGAGCCACCGAGGGACGTGTTCCTCAACCGCGTGCCGTTCTGCACGCTCGACGACGTCAACGCATTCGCGCACGACAATGACGAGATGTGCCTGCAGGGTCTGATCGTCAGCGAACGCGTGCTCGGCTCGAGCCACAAGAACTCGATCCGTTGGGTGCTGGAACGCAGCAGGCTGTACTTCAACCGCAAGCAGCACCAGCGCTGCATCGACCTGTCGAAGTACGGCCTCGAGATTCTGCTGAGCATGGACACCGTGCTGAACGAAATATACACTTGTACTTAAGTTGCTCTTAAGGATCATGTTTGACGCGCACGGAAAACACTCGCAGGGTCTGTTCAATGCGCCCGTCAGGCTGAGCGACGTCATGTTCCTGCTCGAGAAGCTCACCGTCTGGTCGCCGGCCGTCATGCAGCAGCTTAAGCAACGGCCCTTCTTCCGCGAACAGCAGGACGACTGGGACGACGTGCTGACCGTCGTCATCGCCTGCTGCACCTGGCCGAAATCCTGCCCAAGTCGGCCGAGAGCACCCTGCAGCTCGAGCGGATGGCGCGCAAGCTCGTCGCCGTGAATCCGATCATGACGGAACGGCAACACGCTGCTGCATATGGCCGTCGGAAAGGTGAGGAACCGGCGCAAACCGCTACTTGAGTTTCTACTGCCGGATATTTCCCGATCCGGCGACGACGCGGCTGCTGTTGCGGGTCGGCGCCCAAGTCGAGGGCCGTCAACGAGAACGGCTCGACGCCGCTGCACATCGCCCTGCTCCCCGACAACTATCGCGAACAGATTGTTCGGATGCTGCTTGACGCGGGCGCGCACATCGATCGGACAAACAAGCAGGGCGAACGGCCGTACCACATGCTCGACGCAAGCCGCGGTGCCGAATTAAGGTCGCTGAAGTGCCGCCTTCACGCTCAAGTGCCTCGCTGCCCGCAAGGTGAAGTCGCACCACCGAAACTACGAGCGTCTCATTCCCCGCTCGGTCGAAGACTTTATTCGAATGCATTGAGCGGTGTACGCGCTTACGTATGCAAGCAAGCACACATGCATGGATGCGAGCGTGCATACGTGCCAACGGGTCAGTCGGTCGTTATGGCGCAATTAAAATGCCAAACGCGGTGGACCCTCTATGCGCTGCCCTGCTGCTGCTGCTGCTGTCGCCGCCACCTTAACAACTGCCACCCAACAATCTCCGCTGTTCATTGTCTGCTGCTGCTGCCGCTGAAGACCCGTCTAGCCCCTAACGAGTCTTTGATGGATGATGATTGGTCGTGGGGTCGTGGGGTGCCAAAAAACATTTTGGGAGGTTAGTAACGACATGCAGCGAACAAGCGCAAAGCCGCGTCGGCGTGCTGGTTGGTCGAAGAAGACGCCGGACGGACGGACGAACGAACGCAGAAGTGAACCGGACGCAGTTAGACGCAGAAGAGTACGAGCAGCGATATCGATGTGTTGTCGGCCGCTGAATTTTCGCTACGTTGACACACAACACTTTGTTCGTTGCGCATTGGTGCGCAATGGTGTCGAACGAGGTCCTCCTCTGTGACCCTGTGTGGCAGGCCTGTCGTAGTGCCACAGCATGCACTCTGCACGACTGCACGAACGCAACGTACAACATAGCCGCCGTACACAGGTATGGCTGGGATAATAGAAGATCTCTTGACAGCAAACGACGACGACGATACAGGTATCTATCTATTTATCTCTTCCTAGTGACGTGCTGCACCGCTCTGCAGACTGACTAGCTTCGCACGCACGCAGGAGCAGCGTTACCGACAAACACTACTAGTGAATGGACGCGAAACCGGTATCAGCCACTTCTATGATATTCTTCTCAAAATGCTCGGCAACCACAACACTAAAAAGAGATGTCGACAACAACAACATCAAATTTAAAACGAAGATTCATTAAACAGTAATAGCAACAACACCTAATTTAAAACAAAGATTCTAGCTAGAAAGCTAGGCAAGACGCTAGCTGGCTGGCTAACGATAAACGATACTGAGGAGAAAGAACAACTTGCGAATGAACTTCGGTGCAGACACTGATTCTGCTGGGGCAAACACTGATTTCGTGCTATAAACATGGCTGACCACGACCATCGACAAACGCACGATTCTTCACCGCCATCGTAAGCTGTAAATAAAAAAACTAAATATATATATATATATATATATATATATAAATACATAGTGCGCGCCTACTAGGCGCATTGACTTAGCTGGTCCATTGTGATGTGTGTAACATATACCTAATGTATTATACGGAAAATAAACTTTTATTATTTATTATTACATCACATTTCGGTATTGTTGATTACATTACATGTATTCATTAAATCTCGAAAACAGCATTCGTTGCCGTTAATCTTGGACATATATAGAATATGTTGTATATGCATCTTAGGAAGATGTCAGCGACCTAACGCCCAGATAGCTGGAGCTGAGCGACATGTTTCATGATGATATTTGGTGCAGACAAGGCCGCAAATTTGCAGCAACACTCATCGGAAGGGTTATGGAACCCAGTGCGGTAGCACAGTTTGTAGTGGAACCATGGACGGAGTAGCGGGTGAGAACGTGTCGTTGCTCGAAGAGCGGTTCCATCCATGTATTGTCCCAACATTGCTGGTGTTTTGTAGAATGCTTCTGGCACTTCCCTCATTTTCTGTTCGAAGTGCCTACGGAACTCTCGCAGTGACGCGGTGGTTGAAAGTTAAATGCGGTTTACCATGTCCTCGATGAACGGCGTAATAAGCTATATATATATATATATATATATATATATATATAATTGTACGTATGTAGACTGCTAGTCATAAACTCCTATTAAATAAATTAAAATAAGTGCTTACCACCCGAATGCTCGGTCACGATCATCAAGATCTCAGGGAAGAAGAAGTTTTCCGCTCAAGATCTTGTGTTACACTGTTCAGGGTTAAAATCCCTCTAAAATCTGTTTATGGGTTTCCCTCGACGTCAAGATTTGGGCAACTTGCATACGTACATTTCACGTCTTATCCCTTTTTTGTTAAGCGTAGATGCTTGCTTTTGCCAGCACAGTGAAACCTCATAGAGATTATCTTAGCTATCCCAAGCTGGGAACTTATTAAAAGCAGACATCATATTGCAAATCCCGAACGTGTACAGTTAAATCATATACTTCTCTTTCTGCATAACATATTAGAACATGTAAAGCATAACATGTCCAACATACAATGTATATTTGTATGTGCGTCCGAGCAAAGTTCATAATGCTTTCTTATGAAGAACCACGCAACCATGAAGTCTGAAAAGACACGCTGAGTATATAGAAAGAAGTGTTGAGATGTAATTTTAGTATCAATATTATGATTATTATTCAATGTATGTTACCATTGTCATATTTATTATGAACTATGTTTGTGTTAATACTACTGTCTTAGTATTGTTGTCTGAATGATGCGAGTACAAGAACGGAAGATAAAAATGGTCAGTTGTGCATTTGTGGCAAAAGAAGATCCTAACCTGTGTGCCATTATATCATAAGGACCGTACTTAGTGAAATATTTTACGCCGTTGACAAAGCCTGCTTACTTAATCACCCAAGCTGGTACGCTGCTGATGTTCCGGCAATACGTCGATGATAGTTGTTTGTAAGTGTACGCTGGTGCTTCTTTCTTCTCGGCATCTGATAGCGTCGTATCTGACCAAACGAAGTGTGAGTTACGACGGCAGGGAGTACGCGATGACCGCAGGTGTACCACAAGGTTCCGTGCTAGGACCTACGCTGTCGGACCTAGCGTACGACGGCGTGCTAGAAATGAGCAGGCCTCGTGGTGTTGAGTTCGTCGATGAAGTTGGGAGATAAATAATTCCTATATTAGACGCTATAAACCCTTGGCTGAAATATTGAGTGGTGCTGAAAACAACGGCAGGAACATACAAGAAGACTCAAGAGCAACAACAGCTCTTTTTGCAATAAGGAGCTGTTGGAGATTTTGGCAAATGCTATCCACACTCCATTCGGAAACTATAGGTATCTTTGCATATGCCCAAATAGATAGAAAATGCGGTCCGGTCATCGTTGTTATACAATAACACAAGGTCTTCCAGAATTCGTCTGGACCATGTCGCATCTTCTGGGCAATTTTATTAAAATCACTCCCACTCCAAAACAAGAATTCTCGAGGTCCATGTTCAATTGGGAATTCCTTACATCGCCCTCGAAATCTTTTTGGGAGGTCATATATATATATATATATAAATTTATAGTCGTGCGTCACAATGCAGTCAGCTCGTAACAAAATAGAATAATCTATTAAATTATTTGTAACTAACCACGGTCGAATTCCCCTGGCGTTTGTAACCCCCGGAATTTCGGTTGTTCGGATTTTGTCTATATAGAATTTTTGAGGCTATCTATTTTAGAGTCTAATAGTTATATCCATAGTTCGACGTCTTTGGAGCTTCCGCCGAAATAATTTTCCTCGGAAATGTTGCATTTTATGTGGATGTGTGTTATACATACACTCCTCACATGTATTCAACCAGAAGAAACACAACCCCTCACCCGGTTCGAACTTACCAAAAGCGAGGAAAATATAGCACAATAGCTCACCAGACCATGCCGTCATTATTTTGACTTGTGCCAATCAAAGCAATGGCATTCGACATTCAAGCAAGGCGCACGCCGTGTAAAGCCAACAAAATGCCCATTTATGAGACTCCTACTAGCTTAACTTTTCTTTTTTGACGAGCACCATCTCTCTGCCAGAGGAGATAGGATTTGTTGTGCCTTACACTCTAACGGTTCCTTTACATCTGCGTCTAATCGTTCGAAATATGCCACATCATACAGTGCGGTGCCGCAAGAAACCTGTAAGAATGCAAACAATTTCTAAGACATACGAAATACGGAACCTATCTCTAAAAGCAAGTTGCGTCTATCTACTTACTTCATTTGAGCGGGAATTGGCTGTTCCAACTACCTGCACCCTTCTACAGGGAAAGCTTAAATTATTTGAAGAATAATTAACTAAATGTTCGTAGCTTGAGAGACAACCGATACAAGTTTAGTGGCCATATAGGGAGTGCAGGTATTCTTAATGCCGATGTTGTACACCTCGTGAGTGTGACGCTAATACAAAAAATAAGGTCATTTGTGGGGTCGCCGACACGTTTGAGCCTAACGATGCGTAGACTACGTAGATGTGGTAATCACACAATTGTGATTTCATTCAGACATCCGTTTTTGTGTTACAGCAAACGACTATAGTGGTTGACGTTATTGGCTTAAACGATGGGTTTGGTTGTCGGCCTCAACCACTTCGTTAGCTCGTGCTACTAGTATTTAAGCTGACAGCAAGCTGACACAGAACGACAATACATTAAGCGATACATTACAGCTCAAGCGGCTGATAGCTAGTTTAGTACATGGAAAAGGAAGAAGGAATAATTTGTCGGGTTAGCTTTATTTCTCTTATTTTGGGGGTAAATGAGAGTGTCCAAAAACTCTTTCTTAGATCACTAAGAACTTAACCCCTAACTACCGGCCGGTGGCTCAACTGTCCATTGCGTGTATTTTAATGGAGAAGTTAATCGTTGATTATATTGAAAAATTTTTAGTGCGTAACAAATTGGTTGACGCCAATCAGCATGGCTTTGCCAGGGGCCGTTCTACAGGGACACAACTTATATCCATGGTCCACGATTGGAGTCTACACATAAATAATCGTAGAACATTTCATTGCATATATTTTGATTTTTCAAAGGCATTTGATAAAGTGAATCACAAACTTATGTTACAAAAATTAGAAAGTATTGACCTTGACTCCACAACTTGTCGATGGGTGTCAGCATACCTTACTGGGCGAAATTTTACCGTCAAAGTTGGTAACGTAGAAAGTGACCCCCTCCCCTGCACCTCAGGGGTGCCGCAAGGATCGTGCATTGGGCCCCTGCTCTTCAGAATATACGCCCTCGATCTCCCAACAGTGATTCCAGAAGGTGTCACTTATCTCTTATTTGCGGACGATTTAAAAATATACTCAGCAGTCGACAATTCCACAAGTATTATTCAACTAGCAATTAATAATATTGAAAACTGGTGTTGTGAGAATAGGATGCAAATATCTGTGCCTAAATGTGCCGTGGTGTCGTCAGATGGCAGTTCGCCACTGTATACACTCGCTAACGATGCAATACCAGTAGTTAAATCTTTTCGTGATCTTGGTGTGATTGTAACCCCCAAATTAGACTTCTCTCAACATATTACTGCCACCGTTGCTTCTGCTTCACAACTATGTAATACCATATTTAGATGCTTCATTTTAAAAAATCCTGATTTCTATGTGACTTTGTACAGAAGTCTAGTATTACCCAAATTCCTCTACTGCAGCCAGGTTTGGGCTCCTTATTTGGCAAAGATATAAATGCCATTGAGAGGGTACAGGCCAAATTTATCAGACGGATATCGAAAAGATGTAATATTCCTCGTGAAAGCGTATCTCTTGTGCCAATACGTACACTACACGGACGAGGTGATCTATCGCTTTATAAAAAATTGTGTTGTCTCGGGACTGACCAGACTATGTTTAAACATATAAATAATGGACTGCGAAGTGGTGTGAATGTTAGATCACTGGAAGTTGCGCGCTCAGTGAAGATAAACAACACATTCTCGTGGAGAGTTCCACGAAGTCTGCGAAGTCGACAGACCTGATGTATGTTCTAATTATATTCAGAGGTTAAATATTTTGTTAAAAACAATGTATACTTAGGCATATATGACCCTTGAATAAAGGTGCTTTTGACTTGACTTGACTGACTTGACTAAGTTAGCTGTTAAAATAGGCAGATGCACCGGATGCGTTTCGCCGCTACGTGTTAGCTCTCGCTTTGTGGCAGTACTGTATACTGAAAGATATGTTCTATACCGAACTTTAAATACTATTGCGTATCCTAGGCTTGAAGTATGCAGAATAATACAGTGACAGTTTATTTGTTCGACTAGATATAAATGTCTAGATATAATTTAATTGTTGACCTATTTATCAATAACTCAATAACTAATATCATTCCTCAATCGAACTGTTTTAAGCTGCAAAAATACATGTTGAGTGTCTCAGCGAACTAAGATAAGGAAACGTCATTCTCAAAAGCATTTCTTTTATATACAACGTTTAAACATCCACCCTTGTCTTACCTTAATTTTATTATCAAAATATATTATTTCATGTATTATGTAGATGATATTTTGGAGTGTTAATAAGCAACATTCATTTAAGGTGGAGGTTGGGAATCGATACTGCGTTGATTGTGTTGTCGTCAGGTTACATGGCTGGGCTCTTAGCATTTCTGTCGAACTGCCTATTGAAGCCTCTCGGGAACTCAGCCTCGACCCGCATATAACATTGCATTCGTTTGCTCTTTCTTCTTTATTCGAAATGTTCTGCTGAGTCAGCACCGTGCGCACCTTGTATATATATATATATATATATATATATATATATATATATATATATATATATATATATATATATATATATATACAGGTAGTTCCACAAGTTTTAAAATGAAAACCAAGAATTTTTCAAATCTTGTTTTTAATTTTTTCTTATTTGATATACTCCTCGAGAAGCTCAATACACTTTTCCCACCGAGATTTCAGAGCATTTATACCTCTTGAGTAAAATTCTGCGTCTTTAGGCTGAAAATAGGCATTGACAGCAGTTGTAACCTCTTCATTACTGGAAAAACGCTTTCCACCGCGACGATTCTTCAAATGTCTGAAGAGGAAATAATCAGAGGGGGCCAGGTCTGGAGAATAGGAAGGTTGTTCAATAAGTTCGAACCTCAGTTAGGCCAGTTTTGCCGTTGCTTGCCGCGACTTGTGTGCGGGAGCATTGTCCTGGTGAAACAGGACAACCTTCTTCTGCAAAGCGGGCCGTTTCACGATGAGTTCTTGCTTCAGGCAGTCCAACAGTCTTGCATAATATTCTCCCGTGATCGTTTTACCGCTCTCAAGGTAGTCGACCAGAATTATTCCACGTTGGTCCCAAAAAACCGTAGCCATCATCTTTCCAGCCGATGCCGTTGTCCGCACCCTCTTCGGAGGTCCTTCACCAGGTGCACACGATTGGCGAGATGCTTCTTAGGTCTCGGAAGTGTAGTGATGGACCCAGCTTTCATCGACGGTCACGAATCTGCGCCAAAAATCCGACGGATTTTTCGACATCTTGGCCAAATTTCGCTGTGAAGCGGAAACACGCGCGTCTGTTTGGCCTTTGGTTGAGCAAATGCGGCACTCATTTTGCTCTGAGTTTTTTCATCTTCAAGTTCTCGTGCAGGATGAAATGCACACTACCCAAACTGATCCCCAAGGCCTCCGATATCTCCTTAATGTTCACTCGCTTATCTGCGGCAACGATTTTCCGCACTTTTTCCACGTTTTCCTCATCAGTTGCCGTTTTTGGGCGTCCTGAACGTAGTTCATCCTCGGTGCTCCTGCGACCTCTTTTTAACTCATTAATCCAGTTGGAAACAGTGGCAAAACATGGCGCAGAGTCACTGTACGTCTCGTCTAACTCAGTTTTCACTTGGGTCGCATTCCAACTTTTGAAATAAAAACGCTTGATAACCACTCGAAACTCTTTTTTTCTCAATTTTTCAAAATCACGCCGATACGTTGCACGGGAAGCGATCAAACGAAATCGCAACGGCCAATCACCATAATATTTTGACTGCTAGCATTCGAAAAGTTGCCGTTTCCAATAGCGGTGAAAGCGCGAAAAAATTCGAATTCTGAAAAGCTCATTTTAAGAACTTGTAGAACTACCTGTATATATATATATATATATATAGAGAGAGAGAGAGAGACAGAGAGCTTGCCAGCATGGCGCGAGAACTAAGGTATCTTTTATGTGTTCATTCCTTATCAAATCATTTCCGTGCGTTTTCCCCCGTGGTGTTCTGTCGATTGTTTCCATTACTTCCCTAAGAGTGATTGCCCTCACTATCCAAACCCTAGCTTCCTTTGTCGTTTGATCCCAGGGGCCTTCATATTCTACCACCGTTTTCGGGGTTGTATCCGAGCCGGCCAAAATCCTCCCAAAATGTTCGACTAGCCTGCCCGTCTCTACTGAACATTGCCTTCTCCCCTTTCGCCTCAGCCATGCATATGGCCGTACTTCAGCCTCCCTTATTGCTGCCCATTCTTTCTTTTCCCAGTACCTTTGCTTTTCTTCTCTATAAGATGCCTTAACCAACCGTTTAACCAACGAGGCCAACGGCCAGCATAACCGGAACGAATTTTAACGTATTCCCGCGTCAACCTATTGGCCTGCTTGGCCATCCTACACCGCTCACTAAACCAAGGTCTTTCGCCTCTCTTCTACATCGGTATTATCGCAGAATTTAATAACCCTACCAGGCTGCGTTCGTAACAATCTATGTGTATCGCCTCTGGCACCGGAAATACTTTGTTAAGCCCCTGTAATAGAGTATTAACATTAAGCCTTCTTCCTGAGCTTTCCCCCTTCCCCGTTCTTGAACAGTCCCCTTAATTTTCACCCAGATGCCCATCGGTATATGCTTTCTAAGTCCCGCCCCTTCCTGTAATATATTGTTTTCTCCTGCAAACGTTATGTCCCTTCTATCCATATCTGTTGCAAACAGGTCAATGACTGACGAACCAGAGTGGCATTCATATGTAAACCCATTCGCGCTGTTGACTACCCAGCAGCCGATTTCATCCAGTACGTCTAGCAAGGCTACCGTTCTTTCCGAATCAATTCTGTCTAATCTTGCATTAAAGTCCCCTCCTATAATTATTGGAGCCTTTCTCGGTAACGCTTCTATACCCAGCAAGAGGCGCTCAATCATCGTTTCCGTTGACTCCGTCCCCGTCGGTTGCACATAGGTGGCCATTATTTCTAGTTTGGGTGAAGCTACTGCAATCAGATTTTCTGCTACTATTTTTACGTTCATTTCTCCTACCAATGGTCTAACAAAAACTAATACTTCCCCGCTTGGCCTACCCGGACCGTCTATACAAGACGCCAGTGCATGGTACCCATAGAATCCCCGTATATCAAACTGCTCTCGCGCCCAGGTCTCCGTCAAAATAAGAATGTCTATCCCTCTGTATGCGTCGTCCCCTAGCAGATCTAACACCCCCCTCCCCTCGCAGTTCCACGTTACTATCTGAATACGCGCACCCACTACTGGATTTTGCTGGTTCTGCCGGTTCTCGTACGCAAGGGGCCTGTTCACCGTTGTCTTCAGATGCCAGGTCGACTTGAAGCATGAGGAAGATGTCGTTGCACGATCTGCGCTTCTGTCCTGTCGTGTAGGTCTGGCGCTATCAGCGTCATTGGTCGTGGGTTGCAGTAAAGGCGAGGCGGCTGACGGGGCGCCCATCAGCCCTCCCAGAATGCTCGGGATAACTTCCTGAATGGTCCTAGCCACTGTTTGCGCGATGATATCTTGCAACATCGGCATAATCTTTGAAATCACTTGTTGCACTATATCCTCTACTTTCAGCAGCGGCGCGTGCTACTCACTCAAATTATTTTCGACGGTCGCAGGTGGGGCACTTGTTAGTGCTGGATCCTTCGGTGGTTCGGGTCTTTGAGGTTTGGATGTCGCCTCGTTGACTTTGATCCCATTTTTTACTACCGAGTACCAAGTGCGCCTTGAGAAGTTATCAGATGCCTGTATAAGGCCCACAGGTGTACATAGTGGTACTAACGGGGCATCCAAGCGCTTCCCAATGCTATTTTGAGACGATTTTTGTAATAATTCCATGCGCTTTAGTCTATGTGGACATGAGCCCCAGGTGGCTTCGTGTTCCAAAACACAAGCTGCACCGAGCCTGGGGTTTGCAATCTTTTCTCAGGTGCTCCGTAGAGCCACACTTTCTGCATCTCGGATTAAGAAGCTTACAGTTGGCTGCAAAATGATCCATGCTGTAACACTTAAAACTTGCATGGGTTTCCGATATAAGACGACTCCGTGCCGTTTCAACCCTAACCGAACTTCAGCTGGAAAATTTTCGCCCGCGAATGTCAAAATAACCTGCTCGGAGGTCGATACTATATTCGTCTTCGGGTCTTTAGTTTTCACCCGTATTGCTTCGGAAACCCCACAAGGCTGTAGAGCAGCCAAGATTGTAGCTTCCGATATTGAGGGATGCACTCCGGAGATTTTACCCTTCACTGTGGATCGGACTCCACTGATCCTCGCGGATACCTTCACGTTGGCTAACTCCTGAAGCGATAGTAGCGTGGCTCTATCTTCTTCAGCCTCAACCACGATTAGGAGCTCTCTGTTTTTTGTAAAACGCGGTTCTTCCATCTTTCCTTTGACATGCTTAGCGATAAAGTCACATACATCGTTGAAATGTAGCTCCAAGGAGTTGTCGTCCGTTGAAAATATTACTCCCCCTTTCTTTTCTACTACCACCTTTGGCGCACGAGCTCGCCTAGACCGGGTCACCGTGATAAACTCCGATTCGTCCGGAACGTCTTCACCGTCACCGCCGTCCTCGGTAGGCTCGCTTGTGACTCCCACGGTCGATGAGTGAGCCACTGCCTGTGATATACGTATATCTTTGCTGCGAGTGTCTTCCACAGGACTTGATGCAACGCGCTTTCCGCATCCCTCCTTTGGACGGTGGGCCGGACCGCCCGCATCGTTGGTTGGACCAGCAATGCGTCCATCCGCCTCCCCGTCCACATGCACGTACGCAGGCACGTCACGTTGCACCTCTTTTGTTGGTGTTCGCTGCATCGGCATGGCTAGCTATTGCTGCGCCGCGCCTGTTTACAAACAAAGTACCGTTTGTTTATCATGCAGTCGCCGGGCAGACTGAAGTTCGTGTTCGATTGATAATAATGGTACTGGTATCCGGGGAGGGGGAGTATTGACAACAGCGGCGTCGATAATGAGAGTAGAGATGAAGACTGGTGATGGTGAGATGACTGTAGGTGATATGAAGAGAGCCAAACGTTGATGCTGCTGATGATGAGTATTGATACGACCGGTACTGTACTACAGTGATGATAATGACGGATGGGGTGGTTCCAAGAAACTTACGGTAGAAGTGGGGATGCTAGGAGAGACGAAGTTGGCAACTATGATGATGGTGTGAAGATGTTGAAGACGAGAGACCGTGATAAAGGCGGAGGTAGTGGTAAATGATGAAAATGATTCCGGTGGAGGCGAGTGATGATGATGACTGTTTTAAGAAGACACTGCTTCTAAATAATTAGTTCCGCTGCACACTATAACTTTTCACGGTAATCGAGTCTTATAGACTAACAGATGTTATGCTCACTGACGCTTATGGATTTCCACGCAAAATGCTAAATTCAGCTGTACTTTCCAAGAGCCACACACGAACACGTCCGCATCGTTTGAGAACAGCTGTTCTCTCTTGTCAGTGTCCGGATTTTGTGGGCCAAAACTCTGGGGTATGGTTAAGCTCAGTGCGAAAATCATTGTTGCTAATCGAAAGGGAGAGCGGGAATGCTTCGTAGAGGAGTGAGATGATTTTTTAATGAATATTTCTGAATTGTGATTTAAGAGGTGGCTGTCGAGCACACCGGTGCATTCGGGATAAAATTCTACATTGTCAGAATTATACCCGACCTTAGCTAGCGCAGGGACTATGGTGACATTAAAAAAAGTTTGCAATTTTATAATCTTATTTCTGCATGTTTTAAATTTCACGCCCATGTTCTCAATTTTTTTCATTACGCGTGCACAACCAATACGTTCAGACGAATGTACATCCTAAGCGAATCCGTTTGATTCCAAATTGGTAGAGCTGACGTCTGTGGTTGCAAAGTAACTCAAATCTCCCTATGGCCATATTCGGTGTGAGTGCATACATGCGGCTATTATGTTCGCTTTCTTTGTCAATCATCACTCGTCAAACCTGTAAAACCTCAAAAAAATATTTATTTTACTTCAAATCTTGCTCGAACGAATGCCCGCCAGCCAGTAAGCACATTTGGTAGCGATGGCAAAGCTCGCTTTGCACGCGTTCAAAAATACCATGTGTCTCCCGGATGGTTCCACCAGCAGTAACTATTCTGTCGATCAGATCTATGGAAGACTCAACGGGAGTTGCATAAATTAGATCCTTTAGGTGGCCATAAAGAAAAAAACAAGACTGGATAGATCTGAGATCGCGGCGGCCAAGCTTGTGGACCGCCTCGGCCAATTCAGCGATTGGCGAAGTTCTCATCCAGATAATTCCGTACCAGAAGGGCGTTGTGTGTTGGGGCACCATTGTGCTGGAACCACATTCTCGACCGAATACTCTATGGAATGTTTGCCAAGAGTTCTCGCAAAGTTGTGCTCAGAAACATGTAGTATGTTGGTCCATTTAGCCTATATGGAAGTGTATAAAGTCCGAAAAGATAGTTGCCCACAATGTCAGCCCAGACCTTCACGGATAAGCGACGCTGGTGTGCATGCGGGTCATATGCGGGTTCTCCGTAGCCCACCAGTGAGCACTGTGTGCATTGAACACACCATCTTGTGTGAAGGACGCTTCGTTCATGAAGTGAACAAGAGCAGGAAATTCCACATCGACAGTGGTACGAGTTACACCGACATTTCTAGCCACCTGTCTAGTGCTTGCGGAAGGACGCGCAGTTACTTGCTCAACGGTGTGCTCCTGCGTATTTAGGCTTCTCGCTGTCCGCGGTCGTCCGGCTTCGTAATGACGTCCTTGAAAAGATCCAGTTTCGCAGAGAAAACCATGAAGTCTCAAAGACATTTTCCTGCCGGGTATCCGTCGGTGTGAAAAACGCTGTGCAAGACTCGCTTTATCGTCAGCTTTATCATACATGAAATGCATGTCAGTTTTCTCGGCATTTGTGAACCGGTCCATCACGATACACGTGGTAGAAGCGCCTGCACTTTATACTGGAATTAGTTAGGGAATGTAGACTTAGCTAGACGATTACTCCAACGCGGGGGACTTAATAACCATGAACAACAACACACGACGTACGTCTAGCGCGTAGCGCAGTCCGAGCGAAAAATGAATACTAGGCCATGTTTCCTTGGTCTATTTGTTCACTCAAGGGACGCCGTAACGTTTGTATAGTAATAATGTAAACCGATGGGATCGGATCTTCCCGAACATTGGGCATCTCCAATGTTCCACGTCGGTGGTGCGACAGGTCGGCGATGGTGTACGTACCTTATTGTCGTCGGTAAGTAGCTGAGCGGTCTCATGTTGAGGTCACAACAACACAGATTGCCCGAGCATTTTGTGACTTCTTGTGTTTTTGTTACTGGGGTTGCGGCATCTTCAATTTAACGCCATGTCTTTAGCTTGTTTCGCCATTGCCTCCAACCGACGCTATGCCTGCGCTGCTTAACGAAGGCTGCTATTCTATAGACACAAGGCTCAGTGTGCTTATTGGCTGGCGGGCGTGCATTCGAACAAGATTTGAAGTAAACCTAATGTTTTTTCTGATCTCTTACAGGTTTGACGAGTGACTTGATTGGCAAAGAAAGCGATCATAGCTAGCGATCATAGCGATCATAGATCGAGTAGCTGCATGTATGCACTCACACTCGATATGGCCATAGGGAGATTTGAGTTACTTTGCAACCACAGACGTCTGCTCTACTAATTTGGTATTCAAATGATCCGCTTAAGATATACATTCATCTGAACGTATTGGTAGTGCACGCGTAATGAAAAAGATTCGAGGCAATTTTCATACATTTTTAGACGTTTATTGGGGTGTTGGATCCATGAATCGAAGCACACCAAATCTCGACTTTTTCAACTTCTTTTTGGCTCCATCTCGACCCTTGTGACCTAACGAAGCAACCATTCTTCTGAGTCAAATCGTCTTCTTCTCAATGAAAATTGCATTATTTTGGGAGAGAGGAGGAAATCGCACGGTGCCGAGTGAAGTAAATTTGAAGAAACGAAGAATTAAAAGAAGCCTCGGCGTTGTCAGCCCTATCATCTGGCGCGTTTTCGTGGCGAAGGAATCATCGCTTAACAAAAAGGCTTTGGAGCTGTTCTTGGTGAGCGCAGTGAAACCTTTTGGTAGCCGTTTTGTTGTGCACCAATTGCTCATCATTGTACGATCTTTCTTCAGTTCGACTTGTGTTCGAACCAATGTTTGAACGTTCCCCCCAAACATCAAAAAGGATACCATCTGCCAGTGGACCCGACGGTCAGCCCCCTCCCACCAATACGGGGCTAAATAAAAGCTTTCCCAAATACCAGGTATGTATATGTACAAATCAAGGGTAGCGTTGTTTGAGTACCCCACTGGGCGATTTTATTTAGGCGCCTATTCAGAAGAGGAAGCTCTCGTGTTTATGGAGAGAGTACCTCGCAGTCTCATCACGATCGGCCACGAAAAAGAGTAGCGGCGTGGAACAGACAATACCAATCTTAGACGTGGAGTGTATTTGGGCGTCTGCATACTCTTTGTCAAAGTTATTTCATCACCCTTTTATTAAGCGTTTTTATTTATCTTGCCATATACTTGCGTAATTTATTAGCTTATTATACAATAACGTGTGTTATAGGGATGTAATACACTCGACGAAAGAATCCTTTTTTCCAATGGAACAAGGGGGCTGCCCCAAGGCTTACCGTACGCATCTTTATAGATGATTCTCTCACTGAATGAATACCAAAATGTCTATGAAGGCTGTCTAGCAGATATTTTCACTTGGACTAAGGCCTAGAATGCCGAAGAGATGCCTCCACGCATTAAACTGGCAGAGATCTAATTCGTTCACGAATATATTGTTTGTCTTGGAGATACCTTCTATACATGTATGTATGTAAATTGCAATTTCATAAATTCCTATTGAATAAATAATAATATATGCCTACCACCCGTATGCTCGGTCACGACTCAAGATCCCACGGAAGAATGAGTTCTCCGCTTAAGATCAGGGTAAAAACACTTCTAAACTCTGTTTATGGGTTCCCCTCGACGTCAAGACATTGGGCAACTCGCATGCGTAGAGGGTCATGGCTTATCGAGGCTTGCCCAGAAAGAACACGCTGAGAGAGCTAGTCACGTACATGCTTACGTCGATCAAAAATTGGGACGCGGCTGCAAAGCCTATTCAACGAATCATGAAAGCAAAGAAAGAGGCAGGAAGAAGGAAAATGGTGGAAAGCGTCCGAGAGTTGTTGCCAAGGCGCGACTCGACAAGCAGGACCTAACGATTTAAAACTTCCGAGACTTCCCCGCCGCCTGTGTGTAGTTACTTTTCTGCGTAAAGGATCCCGCAGGTCGGAGGGTCATCTTAAGAAGGATAGAAAAGATTGTGATGATTTATTAATCATTTACAATACGTTTGCACACTCGGCAGTGCTCGCCTTAAACGCCTTAAGTGCTCTCCATATATGTAGGCACTGCCGTCTATATATGTAGGGTTTTAGTGGGTATTGCCTTAATCCTTAGGCTCGACTCTTGTCAAGCGCCAAGACTGGCCGTTAGGTGGCTGAGTCCCACACTGTCTGAGCGTTGGTATGTTAAGGGGGGTTACCAACTTTTGTTATGCTTTCTCTCAGTCGTACGTAAATGTATTTTAAACCCTAAACCTTCTCAGAAAAAAAAGGTTATGGCTTATGCTTTTTCTGTTAAGCGTAGATGTTTGTTTCTGCCAGCACAGTGAGACCTCATAGAGATTATCCCAGCCATTTCCCAAGCTGGGAATTCATTGAAAAGCAGACATTATATTGCATCTCCCGAACGTGTACCGTTAAACCATGACCTATTCTTGCCGCATAAAATATTCCAAGCTGGAAGAAAAGTGTTTACACAAGACGTACAATGCTGTACGACGTTTGTTCCATTTCAGCAAATAATAACTGCTACAGAAGCGGAACCACGACGTGGTCTGATCGCCTATATGTTCTTACACAATCTTGTTCTCGCTGCCATCGAGGACTAAAGAGCGTACAATTTGTAAAGTATCTGATCATCATTTGTAGAATTTTGTTGACGGGATTATTGGCGTAAATGACCGGCGGCTCAGGCATAGGAGTCGCCGATTCGATCCCGATGCAACAGAGCTTCGCATGTCGATGCGATCTTTCATGAGGATTTTGCAGATTTGGGTTACACTTATAGAAAATAACTGAACACAAAACGAACCAAATAACTAAACATGCAGTTGCTGCAATGCCCCTGGCAATTGCACAGTTACTAGCATAGAAGATGCTTAACTTTAACGGGAAGAAAGTCTCACAAATCAACTTTAAATTTAGGGCTCACTTGACCGATATATATATATATATATATATATATACATACAGGTAGTTCAATAAGTTCTTAGAAT
Organism: Dermanyssus gallinae; assembly: GCA_003439945.1. Classification (NCBI taxonomy): domain Eukaryota; kingdom Metazoa; phylum Arthropoda; class Arachnida; order Mesostigmata; family Dermanyssidae; genus Dermanyssus; species Dermanyssus gallinae. Next base: position 14,452 of record QVRM01005679.1, on the reverse strand, counting down.
GAGCTTTTTAGAATTCGAATTTTGGCACGCTTTCACCGCTAATAGGAACTGCAACTTTTCGACTGCTAGCACTCAATATATTATGGTGATTGGCCGTTGCGATTTCGTTTGATAGCTTTTCCCGTGCAACGTATCGGCGTGATTTTTAAAAATGGAGAAAAAATAGTTTCGAGTCAAGCATTTTTATTTCAAAGGTTGGAATGCGACCCAAGTAAGTAAAACAGTGACTCTGCGCCATGTTTTGCCACTGTTTCCAACTGGATTAATGTGTTAAAAAGAGGTGGCAGGAGCACCGAGGATGAACTACGTCCAGGAGGCCAAAAAACGGCAACTGATAAGGAAAACGTAGAGAAAGTGCGAAAAATTCTTGGCACAGATAAGCGAATGAACATTAAGGAAATAGCGGAGGCATTAGGGATTAGTTTAGGCAGTGTGCATTTTATCCTACACGAAAACTTGAAGATGAAAGAGCTTAGAGCAAAATGGCTGCCGCATTTGCTCAACCAAGGCCAGAACGACGCGCGTGTTTCCGCTTCACAGCGAAATTTGGCCAAGATGTCGAAAAATCCGTCGGATTTTTGGCGCAGATTCGTGACCGTCGATGAAAGCTGGGTCCATCACTACACTCCCAAGACTTAAGAAGCATCTTGCCAATGGTGTGCACCTGATGAAGGACCCCCGAAGAGGGTGCGGACAACGGCATTGACCGGAAAGGTGATGGCTACAGTTTTTTAAGACCAACGTAGACTAATGCTGGTCGACTACCTTAAGAGCGGTAAAACGATCACAGGAGAATATTAGGCAAGACTGTTAGACTGCCTTTAGCAAGAACTCATCGTGAAACGGCCCGCTTTGCAGAAGAAGGTTGTCCTGTTTCACCAGGACAATGCTCCTGCACACAAGTCCCGGCAAGCATCGGCAAAACTGGCCCAACTGAGGTTCGAACTTATTGAACAACCTTCCTATTCTCCAGACCTGGCCCCCTCTGATTATTTCCTCTTCGGACATTTGAAGAATAGTCTCGGTGGAAAGCGTTTTTCCAGCAATGAAGAGGTTAAGGCTGCTGTCAATGCCTATTTTCAGTCTAAAGACGCGGAATTCTACTTAAGAGGTATAAAAGCTCTGAAATCTTGGTGGGAAAAGTGTATTGAGCATCTCGGGGAGTATATCGAATAAGATAAATTTAAAAACATGATTTGGAAAATTCTTGGTTTTCATTCTAAGAACTTATTGAACTACCTGTATATACCCGAATTAGGATGGAGTGTGCCCATGCAAGCCGAATGAAACCACAGAAGATCAGATTTTAGCAATTGTTGACTATTCCCCTGTGGTGGACTATTTTAACCACAAATAGTTAACGTACTGCCTGTGTTAACGTAAACTGCTGTACTGCCATATCACACTTCTTTGTTCTGTGAACAAATCCCGTGGCTCGCCTGTGCTTTTCATCCTGTTGCCGAAGTCACACTCAAGCATGTATGAATTAATATGTATTTGTTGCGGCGCAGTTACGAAAGTATTCCACCTTCATGTGAGCCTTTCTGCATTGTTATGATAAAATGTGTTTAGATAGTCACTTATATATATATATATATATATATATATATATATATATATATATATATATAGCCAACTACATGTGTGTCTCCGCCGATGCTATCCGCCGAGCGTCGATGCATGAATAGTATCGCGGTATGCAGAACGAGTCACGTGAGCCATGAGCCATTTGCCACTAATCGCCAGATAGCCGCAACAATAACAATCGTACCAGGGATAGCGGTAGTCGTAGTAGTAGAGTACGACTTGCAATAGAAGCAATCGGTCGAGCCCGGTGGCGTAGTGGCATGCGTCTGCGTCTCGCGACCGGAGGAGACACTAGATAGGTGCGCGGGTTCGAGCCCCACCGTTGCACATTTGTATTTATGGGGATCCGTCTATGAAGCAATGCGAATAGCAGTCCCATGGACGTTAAATCTTGGTTGAGAGTCAGCCCCGAAAGGTTTTTTTAATAGAAGCAATCAGTCATTTTAGATGTTTTGTTGATTGTTTCGCTTAGGAAGGGGAGAACATGCATGCATTTCGTACGTATGACAGCCAGCGGCGCGATCTGGTTGATGACATATGGCGTGTTGGGACATTGGCTGGCTAGGGCCATTAGCCATATGACCGGCTAAAAGCGCTCTAGGCGGCTTTGTTTGTGGCTAGAGATGCTGAACGGAAAGCCTCTGATCTGATCTGATCTCAAATATATATATATATATATATATATATATATATATATATATATATATTATATATATATATATATATATATATATATATATATATATATATATATATATAAATATCACATTTACCCAGTTTGGGTGTTAATGAAACAAATTTTGATATATATCTATATATATATAAACGTACTCTTGTTGTTTTGTATGGCTACCTAGCTCGACACGGTATGGTAGTCGTCATGAGAATCGCCATGGCGATTGTATATAAATAGTGCAACAAAAGAATATCTCACGAAAACTTGTCTTTCTTGCCTAGTAGTAGCTAGCTATGTAAGCGCCGTGCAATCGGCACATACACCGATGTACAGAAGGTCCGTTGTCGACTCTGCTGTGACGCCAACCAGCCGAGCAAGTGGAGTGGTCTCAATTCGAGGACTGCTTGCGAATGCGGTGTATGTAGAGTCGGGCTGCTCTAGGTTGATGAAGATGAACAGTTGTTCCCTTAGCTCGGCAGAGTTGTTATAGCTATCATCATCATTTTGCACACACCTATGCACATTGCGCCTGCGTGGAGATGTGGAAATGTCGAGAGATATACGGCCAATGCGGCTAGCAACACGTGCACTGTAATGTGTTGACTGTATAGTTTAACCACCAGGGCAAAATGTGTAAGGCTGCCACACTTTGGCTATCGGTTTCGCGTTGGTGTCGATCTCGGTCGGACCCCAACCTCGGTTGGGTCAGAACCGCATGCGATCGCCATCACTCCATTGCAGAGCGATAGGTGGCTGTGTATTTTTCGCTTCTATTGTAGACATACATACACGCGCTCACACACGCACACACTCTTGTACATTGTATACACATACGCACTGTGTGTGTACATAACTAAGCGTTTCAAATATATAGACAGGGCCAGTCAGTAAATGACGGGCTAGAGAGCGACCTAGGGAATTGTAGAGCTCGTCGTTAAAGCAAATAATACATTTTCAGTGGGACACGCTCTCGGAGAAGTCTTGTTTTGGAATGAGAGTGAAATTGCTAACATTTGTGACACTAGCGCTATTGGTCCGGTATAGGACCACAACATGTGCCATTGCGAGAGAATTAGCCTCCTGTAGACGAACTAAGCACGGCGTCGTGTTCACGCAGAAAGTTCAGAGCGCTTAGATTTAACATATTCAGGCAAATGCGCATTTCATGGTGATCATTCATTTCAAGGTAGCTCTCTCAATCGGTTGCAATCCGATCATCCATCGTTGCGAAGCAACCAAGGTTCTCTAAAGGGCATGATGAGAAATTGCGTGCATGCGCCTACTCCATCAGATAAATCGCTCGTCATAGCTTTGGAAGCACACATAACTACTTATTATCTTACAGTACCATTCGACAGAACGGTAGCGTTTGCAGAGATTTCACCGCTGTTATTATTACGAGCTCACTTCGCTCATTCATTTATGCTCCACCCTCTTGGAAGCGGCAGATCGAAGAAAAACGTTCGACCAGCAGCGGCCAAGACGGCTGTTCACGTTCATATAGAATATTGCGAAACGGGTCGGTATTTCTTAGCATTTCTTATCGAGACTCTTTTGGAGACGGGCGTGATGAGGCTTGAGATCTGACAGAGCACCGTTATCATAAAATCTTTTTAAAAAAATGCTTTGTGGACTCGATGATATATATATATATATATATATATAGTTCAAATTTATTTTTCGTATAATACATTATGTATATGTTACACGCATCAGGATGGATTAGCTAAGCCAATGTCCCAATTGGACTCGTATTGAGACTGTCACGTGCCTTTTTCGATGAGGCCAGGCCGAGGCTACTTCAGAAGTGCGCCCCGAACGGAGGCAGCGTTTCCACGTGGTATGTCAAGATCCGGACGTTGTTTGAAAAAGCCGACGACCTGTTATTACCGGATGACAGATTTAACAAGGTGCCGACTTTGCGGATCAGTTGCTTGGTCCGAACGCCAGGAGCACCCAGGGCTTCAGAATTCGTCGGTATACCTGATTGATGAGTATTTTCTCAACTTGCTAGCCTCCGCAAGGTGGGCTGCATAACCGCCAACCATAGAAGGGGCTAGGAGTCGGTAGCGGTTGCATCCCAAGCATTTTGCCTCGCCCGAATGGTATAAGTGTCATCCCGTCTGGATGTCTGCCGTCCTCCGCGCAGAGGCCTGGGGGTTCAAGGATGCACGGACGACCGCACGACCTAAGAGCTCCGCTAAAGATCTCATTAATAACGGCATGTCTCGGGCGTCGTCCTGCGCTAATGATGCACGATAGTCCGTGATGTCATGGTTTATCGACGGGGTGAGCACATTGACACCGATGAGGGCTAACTAACCCCAGTCGTAGATCTACTGCTATGCGAAGCGTATCATCATCAAGTAGGGTACCTATGGAGGCACTGGGAAGCGCGTGCAACCAGGCGCCTGCATCCTTGGCAGATACGCCGTTTAGGCAAGGTCCGTTTGTGTCGTCGGCAGCTTCGTTAAAGAGACGTCGTCGTACCTCATCGTGCACAGGGGCACTGCAGTCACGATGGGATCAAACCTACTCCCGCACCGCGCCTCAGGGTTCTTTTGAAGATGGGCTAAGCGGATTCTAAACTGGCCGACTCCCGCTGTACCTAAAAGGTGAATTGCCCTGTTTTCCGCGCTTAGCATTGATGAGACTATAGCACCCCCGGCCAGGGTCAGTAAATTTAGTACCCCGAGGCCCCCTTTATAAACGGGTAGTAATGCATGTTCCCGTGCGCTAGGGATGTATTCAGTAGGGACTCGAGGGTAGACAGTGTCAAATCGTTGAGCTTTTACAACTTGTTGGCTAGATTAGATAGATCGGCCGCTCGAAGAAGATGGGTGAGTCTAGAGAACGAGAAAGAGGACCTGAGTAAGAAAAGTCCCCGATGAGCTTCCACAGGAGGAAGACGAGCGGCGGCATTTTCTAGTTTCTATCTTCAGCGCTCGATTGCTGCTGGGAGCCCTTCGGAGCAAAATGGCACACCTAGTAGCTCCAGATCGTCCTTGACGATCATGTTGCAGCCGGGCAGGAGGTCTCGAAGTGACTGTATTTTGGGGGCCTCAAGGATAGGGCCAAAGAGGCATATCTCGCATTTGGCCGGATTTAACCCCAGCCCGGATGTAACACTAAATGTAAGGGCCCGTCGCATATCCTCAACTACTGCGGAAACGTTTCCGCCTAATAGACCATCATCAAGTACAAGAGCTTCAGTGGGCTCCTGAAGGAATCCACCAGATCCTTGACACCCAAACAAAACAGAGGTGGTGCTAAGCAATCCCCTTGCTGCAGTCCGGTGGCGGACAAAATCACATGCTCTGGCAGGACAAGGTGGGAAGGATGTCGATCTGCCAGTCAGACGTGCTTTAATTAATGAGGAGCGTGGGATGCAACGGCATTCATCAGGTTATCGCGTCTTATACTGTTATAAGCGTTTTTAAGAACGAGTTTTAAAAAAACCCTAGAGGTTTGCGCGAGTCGAGAAAGACGCGGGCTTTGTGTGCAGCAGTTGCTTGAGAAATAACATATATATATATATATATATATATATATATAAACGTGGCCATAATTAAGTAATGCTGTCGGGTATAAGGCTAGTGTTCGGCCTGAGGTCAGAATTAAGTAAATATAGTACTTAGAAAGGCTAACTAGGTCGTTATAATGTCATAATGAAATTTTCAATAGGGTATGCGTCCGTGAGGGTATTCGAATCACACAAAACAGAAGAGAAAAACGCATTGCAAGATGCTCAGCCTTTTGTGGAAAAGTAACAGCCACCTCAGGACAAGGGTAACGGAAAGGTGAAAGAACTTAAGAAAAGACTTAGCACTCTTCAGTTGTTTAATGGCGTAGCGGAAGCGAGTGCGAGAATCCCCAATGTCTAGTCTGGACTGGACTCAGGCATAATACGAAGTGTACTGGTCGTTCTAATTAACTAAGTTTATGAGCAAGACGATTTTTATATGCATCGATTTTCTTAATGGGATCACACAGGCCAACCAATAGCATAAACGCCTTGTGGATCCAGCTTGTGTGGGGCAAAGCTAAGCTCGGCTCAACTAGGTGCACTCGATCAGGTAAAATCAGCATTCCTGTAACGGGTACTGAGTTTGCATAGGTTCGCGTACAACCGTTTCACGAACTTGCTGTATGGTACTCCACAACTCGTTAAACAGCTCAAAAGCAAAAGTTTGAGCTTCCAAACACCAATGTAGACATTTTATTACGGCAGATAGAATGGTTAGGCCAGAATGAAAGAGCATGGACATGACAAAGAGGCACATAACCGCCCGTTTTACTGTTGCACGATTTTCATCACCTTTTGTGCCAGGAAGATGCTTATTATAAACCCTGTGGCATATTAGTTGTAAATATTGTTTTGGTCTATGTATAATATATCACAGCAGTGAGTGCAATGCCATTGAAGTAGTATTAAAGAACGTTTCCAGCTCATCGCCTCTTCCTGAGGCCATTTAGGTGAGAGGTTTTCAGTGTGTATTATACCAACAACATCGGCATTGAGCCCCACACTACCCGCTTCTGGTGTGCGTAAAAGCATTTTCCCTCTCACGACAAAAAAATGAGTGCAATGCAGTTTCCTCGCTTAAAAGAACACAGCACGAAGCGTTTTTTAAAGATCAGTATCATTACGAGGCTGTTGTGATATTAAATAGAATATTTAATTAATAATATTCCCAATCTGTGGAAAACAATCATGTAAAAAACCCACATAAAAATCGAAGCATCTTTCAACAAGGCTGGAGAAATTCTACAAAAGAGCCGACCAGAGGCTGATATCGATTGGACCCTAAAACAAATAGCTATGCCCTATATAATTAAAAACCAAAAAGTGACTCTTCTCTGGCCCTCTGGGTATTTGCCAAATATGCAATTCCGGAGGGTACGCATCCTACTTGCAGCTCTGGGGAGTTCCAGCGTGGTTGGTTGAAGACGAGTTAGAGATAGCTTACAATAAAAGCGGCAACGAAAAATCTTATGATTAACCCGATTATTAGCGATTTGTCGCCGAAAACGAGTTGTATGAATACGCTTATTGCGCGTCACTAATGCCTCTTTATCGTTTCGCGCCCGCATTGGGAGTACGTCCGACGAAGACGGTATGCACAACTGGTCTAAGGAAAATATGATGCACGTGTCGAAGACATTCGAATAGAAAAGCGCGCCAAGGGCACGCTTAATTTATTAGGGCAACTTTGCATATATCTATATATATAGGGTAATTCGTATCAAAATGTACTTCTTTCGAGGTTTGATAGAACTCGGCAAGAAAATATTTTTTTCCTATGGAGGGAGGACGCGGAAACGTCTTGTTTAGGAAAGGGAGTGAAGTTTATAAAGGTAGTTATTCTGCTTTTTTCACCTACATAGTTGTGCGAATCTACGTTTGCGGGAGAACCAACGCACGAAAAAACCTATTATACCGGCGTGTTTGGCGGAAAATTCTGCGCAACGGAAGACACTTTATTAGCTTGCGTAGCAAAAAGCGAATAGCCAGATTAATGCAAGTCATAAAAAGTCGATATGTTACGTTAACGCCTTTTCGTAAGGAATCGTAAAATGTTTTCATTACGGCCAAAAATTTACGTCTAAAAGAGCACTCTCACGCAATAGCAAATTTAATACCCACCATTTCCGTACCAAAGTGATGGTGCTGCGTTACGTAGTTGTCAAGTAACTAAGCTTTTCCGATGGCCATATCGAAAGCAAAGGCACGCATACTTGCATAGGGTGTATGAAAAAGTTAGGTACATTTTTTGAGGTTTGGTAGAGCTCGGCAAGAGAATAATTCTTCCTTGCGAAAGGAGGGGGCAGAAACGTCTTGGCAAAATGTTACGGTTCTGAACGTGAAAACTTGCACGTAAAACATAACAACTATGACTGTCGAAAAAGCTTAGTTACTTGGCAGCTACGTAACGCAGCACCATCACTTTGGTGCGAAAATGGTGGGTATTAAATTTGCTTTTGCGTGAGAGTGGTCTTTTGAACGTACATTTTTGGCCGCAATGGAAAAAAATGACGATTTTTCACGAAAATGTGTTAACGTAACATATCGACTTTTTATGACTTTCATTAATCTGGCTATTCGCTGTTTGGTACGCAAGCTAATGAAGTTTCTTCCGTTTGCGCAGAATTTTCCGCCAAACACGCCGGTGTAAACTGGTTGCGTGCGTTGACTGGTTCTCCCGCAAACGTAGATTTCGCACAACTATGTAGGTTAAAAAAGGCAGAATAACTACCTTTATAAACTTCACTCTCTCTCCTAAACAAGACGTTTCCGCGTCCTCCCTCAATAGGGAAAAATTATTTTCTTGCCGAGTTCTATCAAACCTCGAAAGAAGTACATTTTGATACGAATGACCCTGTATATACGTACAGATGCTAGCAACGTAGCACTAAATGAATAGCTTATATAGCCGCACCGAAAAGAGCCACATAATAGGGGCTTCCGCTTAGAGGCTTCCGCGATTTTGTGTATAATGTCGCGGTAACCGCTCCAGTCGGTTATTGATAGAAAATTGTAATTAAATGCAGGGTTTATGTGATAGGTGTTATCGATTCTAGCTACACTCGTGACGGATACGTTGTTTCCAGGGTTTGCGCAAACCTTAACCTTGCTACGAAACTAGCTTGAGTTTAGTGTGTGCGATGTGTAACTTGGGGTATTCCTTGTTACAAAGTTTCACTTCTATGCCAAGCTTTATGTTGCTCTCATACACTCTCATAGTTTCAAACTTGTTATATTAGGGCTGGTTATTACGACCATATATATGTTTCATATACTAAACTGGGCTATATGGCAGCCCAGTTTAGAACATGAAACGGCTTCACTGGTTTTGCCCAACTTGCAGTATTTCAAAGATGCCTACACGAAGAATCAAAACCTAGTGTCACCTCGGAGATTAGAACTCAGTATTGGATATGTATCTATTTTCTGTAGTTCATGAGGCATTAATATGGGGGATACGGATCTGGCCTATGAAATGCAGAGTTCATACCTTTTTTTTCTTTTAATGAAACTAGAATATATGTTGCTAATGAACCGCATTTGTAATAAAGATACTATAGATCGAGATAGAGATAGAGAAGTATAAATATTAGATAAATAAAGACATATCTGAGTGCCAGATATGTCTTTATTTACATGTGCGGGCATTTATTTATCATGTGAGAAAAATCATCCCGTTAGTTTTATGCCGCTCTTCGCTCGCATACCCATGGGGGACCACTAAACAACTTCGCTGCGTTTGCTTAGGTGGCCTCCTGGACCGCTGACGCGTTTATTGGCGCCAGCGCAAAATGAAACATATCGGTGTCGGCCAAGCAAACTGCGGTAGGCAAGTCCTCCGATTTGTTCGGCAGTCGCGACAACGCGTCTGCATTGCCGTTGTCTTTCGACGGACGATATTCGATATCAAAATTGAACGCTTGTAGGAGTATCGACTAGTGTTGCAGTCTTGCTGCAGTTAGCGCGGGAAGCTTCGCAGACGGAGCTAAAATTCTCGTCAACGGTTTTAAATCCGTCGCAAGAAAAAAAAACGTCTGCCCGAATAAGTAAAGTTGGAATTTCTGCACGCCTTCCTTGATTGCCCGTGCTTCACGGTCGACCTGAGTATATCGCTTTTCTGTCTCAGGGAGAGTGCAGAGTGGTAGGCTATAGGTCTTTCGGTAGCATCTGAGACGGTGTGAGGGCACCGCAGCGATTTCTACCGGAGAAGCGTCAGTAGCCAGCACAATTGTATGCACTGGGTCGGACATCATCAGTACGGTATCCGACGCCAATAGTATTTTAATACTGTTAAATGCCTAGTGGCATTTCTCGTTCCACTCGAATACGGCATCCTGCTTGTGTAGTTGATACAGGGGAGACGCGATGTCCGCAAATCTCTCCACGAACAAGCCGTCAAATTGTACTAGCCCCAAGAACGATTTGAGTTATGAAACGTTCGTTGGTACTGGAGCTCCTTTTTTTTCTGCGGCAATCTTGCTGCGATGTCCTATTGTAGGAATTTGCTCTTTCCAACATTTATCCGTAAATCGTTGTTGCTCAGTCGTTCTAGTAGTAATTTTAGTTGTTTTCGGTGTTCCGCCACTGTCCAGATGAAGGGTGCATTCACGTATCCGAATGGCATTCGAGTCAGTTGAAAATACCCAATGGCGTAGTAATCGCGAAGTATTTCCCGGTGTTCCGGGTCGATTTTCACGTGCATAAATGCCGATGCAATGTCGATTTTTTGGAAAATACCGACATCTTATACTTAAGTGGCTTAACTTGCTGGTTTGAGCCAACCTTGAGGTCCGCGCAGATGCGTACTGATCCGTCACTTTTAATTACCGGAACGATTGGGTGCGTCCAGTCGGAGTGATCGACCTTCTGTATTAGTCCTTTCTTCTCAATTGCCAGTAACTCCTTCTCGACGTTTTCGGCGAGGGCATAGGGTATTCTTCGAGGTCTGAAATACACTGGTTTCGGCTGGTCCTTGAACTGGACTGTAAGTGCGTGTACTGCTGGTAGTGTGCCAATGCCCTGGTGCAGTGAGCTTGGGGTATGCAGAAAGTATGTCACTCACTTCGCTTTCTTTTCGATGAACTTCAAGCAGCCCCCATCTCAGGGCCTTCATCCTATCGCGACCGAATAACCTCGGGAATTGGGGGTCGTTGACTAGGTATAGCCGCAACAACTTTGTACTATTAGCGGTACTTAACAAGAACTTCCACAGACGCAGTGTGGTTTCACCTCGTTGCCATTCGCCACTTTTAACGTAATGTCCGGCTCATAATGTACGAATTTCGGCATAACCGCCGAGAAACGAGAGAGTGGCATTACAGTGGCTCCACAGCTACTGTCCACTGAGTAATGGCTCGACGTCGGGTCTCACTGTTCGAATAGTATGTACTGGCTTTACGAATCTCATACCTCATACGTCTTCTTTAATGCTGGTTGAACTTGTACCGCAAACGCTCCGTTCCTCCTATTTTTGAAACTGTTGATTGGACTACCACCAAGCTGTCGTTGCTGACAGATAACCTTTAGATGTCCAGTCTTCCCGCATCAATTGCACGTCGGCTTAATATGCGGACACTTGTCAGTTTTGTGGTCAGGATTCCCACAGCGATAGCAGTGACCTGGCACCAGGCAATGGCTAGCGCGAGCCGGAGCTTGTAATGTCCATCCTGCCTGAACTACTTGTCAGTTGCTTCTTCTAAGGTAGCTTAGCTCCCCGCTGCTGTGTACCGTGACTACCTTGTTTACAGTCAACCGTTCTTTTCGCATGAACACTGACTTTGCTTTCTTGACTGCATCGTCCAGCGTCCGGAAAGTGTCTGCCTTGTGCAAGACCTGATCTTTTACGTGGTCGTCCTGACACCGTTGGTGAACTGTACTAGCAGTACTGTCGTTAGGAATTCCATTGGCCATTCGCATTGTTCCGTTTTCTTTCATGCTTTTTTTAGATTTTCCGTAAGGCTATTGCCCGTGTACGGTTTTTTCATGTAATGGCTAATTTTAATTCACTCCGGGCATTTACCTTATCTAAATTGGAAACCATGCAAACCAATTTAAGAGTGGCCGGTATGGGTCTCGAACCCAGTCCTCTCCCGAATGCAAGGCAAAGGCTTTGCTACTAAGCCATCTTGCTCGGTTACCTGCGCGCGAAGCCTTTAATTTGTTTACCTTCCTCTTGCTTTAGAGCTTGGCACTCAACTCTTTTTACCCACTTTGGTGTACCTCTGATATAGAGGAGGTCCTGGGCAGCCAGAAGTTCTTCGTACGTCTTCTTTGATGGATCATCTGGAAATACCTGGTTCCCGCAGCTAGACCACGCCATCTCTTCTTCCATAAATCTCTCGAAGTGTAGCAATGCTCGGTCGTTTTATATGATGCTTTCCGTCTTTTTCCATCGTGGAATTCTTCTTACGAGCGATGTAGTTGCCGAAAGAAGTAGTCGTAGTAGAAGTTGTAGCAGTAGCAGGCACGTCCTTCAGACGTAGCAGGTAAACTTGTTGCCGTTTGAACTATGACATCCTGCCGATTTCGAAAGTAGAAGTAGGCTTGCAGAAGGGTCGGTCAGTTCGTAACCATTTCGTCGCTACTAATATGTACGTGAACTGTACACACCGTGTTTCCACCTGAACTTCGGCCAGACACAACAGCTTGCTCGGAACAACCAGTTCGGCTCAACGTACATAGGTGGAAGGGAAACGCTAGCATTCATGTATAGTGACCATGTTTGGTCCTTAATACAATAATCCTTAAAATAGCTCAATTGTTTCGCTCTTGGATCATCCAGCCACTACCAAACGACGTTCACCGCGTATTTTATCTAATCAAAACACCGCATTCCTTCTGTGGATTGAATGTATTGAGCTTGTAAGCTTATTTGCAGCAGTGCTGTAGTGCGAATATTCTTTATTAACAACGAAAGGTAATTATGCCTCTCCACTAGAACGTCTAGAACGGGTGTCCTACCTACCGGCTGGTATGTGTAGTATGCAGAACATAGCAGGCTCAATATAATAATTACTCTTACGGAACGCAGGTTATAAACGTGCTCTAGCTACAAGAGCGTCATAATATAGTAACCGATTTAGCCGTGTCATGTTTTACAACGTTCACATGTTAGAACTAACAATAGCAATGCCATGTTTAATATTCGCCATGTTGATTCATTTTAGATATTGGCCTTTCGACCGAGTTTTGTAAGTTTACTAATTCAAGCTCGAATGGAATTATTCGCGCTGTATACAGCAGATTGAAAAGGTAAATACAACGCACCCGTGACAGAAAACGGAGGTAAATGAATACGTACTTACCGAAGACCCTGTACGTTGTCAATTTAATACTTTGTTTATGCTGATAGAGTTGGCTGACAGCATTACTCCATTACTGCACTAACGTACTTAGCATTCCACCCAATTAAATAGCCCGACTAGCTCAGTCGGTAGAGCATGACACTGGAAGAGAGCATGAGACAGCAAACATATTTGGCTTCTCTTCTTCTGCTCAATTATTTAATTCTTCTGCTCCTGGTGTTTAAACATTCCAGGAATGCATATTTAATGCATTAGGAAAAAGATGAAACACTTCGATGGTATACTTCGGTGTGTAAATTTTACGTACATACCCGAAGTGTACCACCGAAGTACGTTTTACGTTGTAAACGCTGTCTTAAGGATGTTGGCAAATTGGCCCACATAAATATCAACGTTTCCGAATGCTGCCGGATGAAATAGAAATAAGATAGCGTGCAAAGTCACAAGTAGACAAAATAAGAAAAACATCTGTTATCTGGCCTCCTTGAAGTACGAACTCATGATGCAGTTACAAGAGGTCATATGCATACACCCACGCCACACCACAACAAAGGTCCGACTGTGGCTTGTTGGAAATGATTTAGCCCAGTCTATAACTTTTTTAGCGTTTTGAAGCAGAATTAAAATTTTAAGCTAATTAAGTAGTCGTGTTTTTTTTAGCTTGGTGAGTCTATCCTGATCGTATGGAACAGGTTGGACCTGTTGCGGCATTCTACGCTACTCTGTCAGTCTCGTGTCACCAAGTATTGTCGGCCACCTTTTATTCTGGACTGTAAAGTTACGCTTGGATATGCGCCTGTAACATTGCTTCTATATGCAGCTAAAACCGCTGTGCGTCTGACATCTGAAAATCAGATGTCAGACGCACAGCGGATGCGCGTGCGTTTCTTACAGACTATTGTCCAAAATAGTTGTTTCAATATATATATATATATATACATCGCTCAATGACAAAAAAAAAGTTGACAAACTATTATTGGCTTTAGAGTAGTAATTTAAAAACGTTTTGCAAATATTGACATATATGTGTCCATGTGTAAAATGCATTACAAACTAACAATGCAGTGTTAATAAACACAAATTATAGCGGGCGATTTTACGCAGACGTCACAGGTTTGCTCCCGGTACGACTCGCCCAGTTTTATGCCATACTTAATAAGCTACAATTTGTGGTACAAGAAAAACGAACTGACTATGTTTAGCTGCACTGGTTATCTTGTGTGAGTCTATATACTTTTTTTTTCCCAAAAAGACGTAGAGCTTTTACACCCACTAAAGTAACATATAGGTGCTATGGAATGCAGAGTTGAGAATAAATAACGTAACGAATGGACCTAAAAGCATTCTTTGATATATAAC
>QVRM01005678.1:0-118603 GCA_003439945.1 Dermanyssus gallinae | reverse complement strand
GGCTGCACTTCAACTGTAAATAATGTAATAATAAGCAAAGTGTAGTACCAAATGTAACGATTGTCTGTTAGGCTAAGTGAACTGGCAAACGTAAACTCAGTAGGACGGTATCAACAACACAAGAGGCTTAAGAGCGATGAACGACATCGAACACGACGTACGTCTGGCGTGTAGCGTAGCCGAGCAGAAAATGATCCTAATCCAAGCTTCATCGGTCTATTTATTCATTTAAAGAACGCCGTAGCGTTCGTCTAGTAATAACGTTAAAGACGATGAATCTTCTCGGACATTCAACATCTCGAAAGTCTCACCTGTCCTCTTCGCTGATTGGTCGGTTTGAAATGCACATCATCATAGGGTGCGTTGTCTTTAGCGGTGACGCCACCGTAGGTCAGGTACGTAAGTCTGATGATGATCGTAATTACGCCGATGTTATGGATGTGGCGCAACGTGCATTATCGTCGTTAGCATGCAGCTAGCTGCGCAATCTCATGTTGGGGGGTTGTTTATGCCGGTCTCGATGTTGAGGCTGTATGACGGTTTTATGGTTACAGTTGTCGATGGCGTAGTAGTTGTGTGTTCTGGCGCCACAGCGAACTATTGCACGCTGTGGCTGGCTGCAGTCGACTTCCATATCGGGTAGACGCTGGTTAGCTGTTTCCCGCGAAATTTGCTGGAATGAGACGACAATACATCTGCTGTCATACGTGACTTATTATGTTACGATTGACGAAAATGATAGTAGGGGTATCATAGTGGTATTATTGTGTGTACTCGGGTTAACTAACTGCATGAAATACCTATATTTGCCTTTGTACACGGCATAAACTATATATAAGAATATCTTTACTAACTGCAATTCTAATAGAACGTACCCCTTTCACCAAAGCGTCGGGTTTATTACATTCGCGTACAAAGTTTCATTCCAGATTCATGACGCCCCTGACACTAAAACAACAACAACCGAACACAAAACATTGCTTAGTAAACAATCAACAGGCACTGCTATGCCCAGTGGACAAATTAAAAGTAGGGTAAATGCACCATACACACAGAGGTGGACAGCACTTATATAGAAAACGAGTGTAAAATAAATATACGGAAATATGAAATCGGGAAGAGGTGGAGTAGCATGGTTATACTATAATACAAGCTGCAGCGGACTGTTAGAGTCGGTATGTTTGCAGCGAAACTGCTACGAAAAATTAAAAACAACGGTGTGTCAGACATGCGGAATAGAGAGGAAACAGTAGATTATCTGGTAGGGAGTGTGAATTGACGATTGGGAGACTCTAGGCATTTAGAATTAGGGGAGGCGCTAGGATTAAGCAAGGATGTAGAAAAGGCACAGATGAAGATTACGAAACAGCGGCTATCCCGATGGAAGGTGCTCAACACATAGGGGAAAAAACGAGGTGTACAATATAGGTAATTAATAGCTGCAGCGTTATTGCGCCCCTGATATAAAAGGGTGATATGTGTACACACACTTATCAAGCGAATAAATCATCGATATATCGTATCAAATCAATATATTTATTTTTTATGGGACCGTCTTCTGCGGACGGCAAATTTATTTAAATTCAATAACTCCATTGAGCTTTTTTTTTAATAGGATTAACTGGGAAATGCGGTACGCACACACGGACACCACCGCAGGAAACTCGTCTGAAAGTGTGGGCCGGTAGTGTGGGGCTCCAACCCACTAAAAACCAGTCATGTCCTAATCCCCCAATCGATCGGGAACTGCATGAGCATAACTTCAAACGATCGAAGGGGGAGAGTAGTTTAAGCATTTAGCTATCCCGGGATGCCCCGCGGGATGATGTCGTGCAGTTACGGTTTTTCTTCTCCTTGGCGCGCATGATGTTTTCCATAATGCTTGCAATGCTAGTCCAGTCGTCGCGTGACTTAATCATAAGCTGTATGATCGTTCTAAGGGTGCCGTCTTCAGCCCTAGGTAGACCCGCACGCTGAGCGGCCGATTCCGGGCACCACAAAATTGTATGTTCAGGCGTATCCTCTGATTCGCTTGGCAGTACTTGCAGAAAGGAGATGTGGTTTTCCCAATTCTGAACAAGTATGACTGGAAATCACCGTGTCCTGTAACGACCTGAGTGATGTAGAACGTCAACTCGCCACCTGGCCGGTACATCCAGGCCCTGATATCCGGGATCAGAGTCCTTACCCGGTACCCGGGCGCTTCGTCCTGAATGGAATCCCATTCGACCTGCCAAATGTCAAGTGTGATATTCCTTTCCTCTGCCTTTTCCTTTTTCGGGTCTTCCCATAAGCGGCGTCGTTCATTTGCTTTCAGGTCCCAGGGGACTGTGCTAGCCAGAACAAGAACGGCCGCTGTGCTGACTGTTCTATAGGCCATCGTGATACGCAGAGCAGCCACTTTTTGGGCTTTGCGTAGCGTTGCCTCTATTGTTGGCTGTAGACAGTGTGGTTGACGGCCACACTGGAGCTACTCCATTGAGCTTAAATTTCGATTATTACATAAAGTCAAACAAAACATATATATATATATATATATATATATATATATATATATATATTGTAAGCAGAAAATGCTATCTTCTGCCTACGTAGTAGAGGATCCCACAGAGTACAACTGAATGGCTTTCAACAACGTAAGGTTTATTAAAAAAAATAAAGAAAACTTCAACACCAGCCAACCGCCGTTCAAGCGGCTACACTCCGCAACCTACGACGTCTCACGTCGTTCACTCCACGTCTTCTCCGCCACCCGGCCTTTTCGGGAGCCAACACCAAACTGCACATTGCAACGTGTTCGCTGAACATCCTTCTTTACCCTTAAGGCCGGTTCCCTTTCCCCTTTCTCTAATTCTTCCCCGACTTTCACTAACACTGTTGTCTGCTCGAAATTGTAAGAGACACAACAAAGTAGCTATACAAAGGGGAGGGGAGAAAAGAGAACGTCAGCAAAGTCAAGGATATCAACTGGCACAAAGGAATACATGAAAATAGAGCAATATGTTGATTTGAATAATCTATTATAATTATATATATAAATATATATATATATATATATATATATATATATATATATATATATATATATATATATCTATATATATATAAATATATATAAGAGGAATCAGAATCTCACAATATATATACCCGGTTAATATAGATCTGGCCAGCATATATATAATCATTGATTCTACCAGACATTTCCTGTCTGTTCAGGATGACACAGCAACTCTAGATGGTCCCTACGACAGTGGCGCAGTTAGAGAACGTGTATTATATGTATATATATATATATATATATATATATATATATATATATATATATATATATATATATAATATATATATATATATATATCAGTCGAATCACCAAGAGTTTACGGTTTGGTATATATATATATATATATATCCAATTTTTTTTGCAAAATGACGCCAACTGCCCGTACACGTTTTCTGAGTGCTCTCATAATTGTGTACTTTCTGGCAAAGTCCCAAAGCAAAACTATTGCTGTTTTCGACCAAGTTTTCGACCAAGACGACTCTCAGGACGCAATTACTGTAGTGATTGTCTACCTCAACGTACCTTGCCACAGCCTTACCAAAGCCAACACACTCCGAGCCACAGCACTTGTGACATTCTGTTACATGGAGGAGATATCGAGGCAAATCCTGGTCCTCCGTGCGTCACTTGTGGAGGACAGTTTCAACAAGTCAGTGGTAGAACTGTTTGCGAAGCTGTGACAAGCACGTTCACACACATTGTAGCTATCATATCCCTGAAAAGGCAACAACGTACTGCAAGTCTTGTTTCTGGGTCGAGGTTTCGACGATAGTCTCTAAGTCGATAACTGTCAAGTCATCTAGCAATTGTGCTTCGGAAATAAAGACGCTTAAAAAGCGTATCGACGAAACTATCCAAAGCGACCAAATCGAACTCGTTGACTGCAGATGTAAATATTGTCATATTATGGTTTATTAACACCCAGGTTGGGTAAAATTATAAACAAATACATCAGATACAACTTGTGCTTCCTTCACGTCATTGGGTCTTCTCTCATCTTGCTACAGCTATTGACTGAATTGCTGGACATGCTTCGGCGTGGTATCTATCGCACTGGTCAGAGCACCTCGCGCACCTGCAACACTCCTGAGGAATGTGGAATTCTTCCGTGCTGCATAACACGTGGTGAAACCCGTGGGCTGCAAACGCGGTAGTTAAATGTCTGCTCTTGTATCCGGCTGCTCGCCAGGCCGTGCTTGTCATCACTACCGTATTATATATTCCTAAATCGACTTCCTTTAATTTTTCCATTCGCTTCAAAGTATAGGCCTCAAACGCTCTCGTCCTAGGTAAACCCCATCGAAGTGGTGATTCCTGTGTCATTAAAGTCCCCCCCCCTCTAAGATATACACTATTCCTACAAAAATTGGCTAACCCCAAAACCCGTTTCATAAAGAAAAATCTGGCTCTATCTAGTAACTGCTTCTCCAAATGCGTCGAAGTGACTGGCTAAACCACCACCAACAACAGTAGGAACTGCAGCAAGTAACGTCGACATCTACGATTCGAGACGCGATGTCACCCTCAACATGCTGTGTCTTCGTTCCGCTTAACAACGACAACGGTTGTGCGAATTGCTTCTTCATTTCACTCTTCTACATTTTGTCTGAGACGCTTGGAAGAACGCTCTGTTGTCGACCCGGCATTCATTGAAGCATTCGGCAAGCCTCAATATTGTACTCATAGACGCGACTTCGCACAATCCGTCTGCACAACCGTTCGAGCAGTGGTGAGAAACTGCGTTTTAACGCTTGCAGTGGAAGCTGCGTTTTAACGCCCGCGGGATATTGCTGCTCAAATGGTTTCAAGGATCACCAACATTTGTAACGATATGATACCTTAAAGCAGTTCGGGAAACGCCTTGAACCAATAAATATTGTCATATCGAATGCTCTAGATATCACGGTCTTGTTTGTAAGAACAATTGGTCTCTAAACCAGCTGGCCCGTTTAATGTCATCATAACTTTGTATATTGTATATGTCTATATTCTATATTTTATACAGTTCTCGTAACCGCATTTGTGAGCTCCTAACGCCGAGCCAAATCTTTGTATTTAAGTATTATCGACACTAAATGTGTGAATACATGGAATTTGTGATATATATATATATATATATATATATATATATATATATATATATATATATATATATATATATATATATATATTTACAAAAGACTTTCCCTACGCAGTACAATGGGTAGACACGTGAGTGCCATACATATACCATATATACAAATCTGGGACCTCATGTCATCATTGCTATATATATATATATATATATATTGCGGAAGCTAAGTCGGGATACACTAATGTTGTTCGATTCAATGTTGCACACTAATGAAAACAAATACTTTAATGACACATTTTATACGCGCCTATTCCGACACTCGTAACAGACGTATTTGTTTGCGGATTTCCCTAAAATCGTTATATGGATAGATCCATAGGAGTTTTTGGAATCGTATTCGGAACACAAATGCGGAATAGTGAGCTACGCGAGGTAAGTCGAGTAAGTTACTAAGTCGACCGCGATATATATATATATATATATATATATATATATGTATATAAAGTGTAGTCTCATACAAAAACGTTATTTTTCATGATTTTGGTGGTGATAGAAAATATTGGAGGTATTTATTTTTTGCTAAGTATAATAAACAATAAATATATACAAATACAAACGAAATTGAAAAACTTTATACATTTTACTTTTAAATTTCTCTAATATTTTACACGTACATTTTCTCAACCTCCAATCGTTAATGTAGATTGTGGTAGTAATATATATATATATACATTTTTTCAACCTCCAATCGTTAATGTAGATTGTGGTAGTAGTATATATATATATATATACGAACTGTTACGTGCGAGTTGTTAAAATTAATCTGTTCGCTAATTTCGAGCACCAACATAGCCCGCCGTACTCGTAACTTATTTGTCGTGCGTCACTACGAAATGGAATCGCGTGTCGAGGATTAATGTTTGCTTTTCTGTTTTTTTTCCGTTGCTATTCTTTTTGGCAGCCCCCATTTGTTGACAGGCCAAGCCGCGTCCCTGCTCCGCTAGAACGTGCTCCACCGTCGTTGTCACGCAGGGTCTTTTTTGTCACGGTCATCTCCTCAGACACTCGAACGAAGGTGTGTACTTTAATTGTATCCAAATGCGGCTTGGTGCTGACTTAGTCGTCCCTCACCGATGTCGTTGTGGTTATTTAGTAGACGCGTTGGCCCATCATGGCTTGTCATGCGCCTTAAGCGCAGGCCGAAGAGCACGCCACTCGGCTTTAAATGACACTTTCAGTCGAGCACTGAGGTCTGCCGGCTTCCCGTGCATACTAGAACCCCCGGGTCTATCCAAAGACGATGGAAAAAGGCCTGACGGCCTTACCCTAACCCCCTTTGAGCGTGGCCCGCATGCTTGTTTGGGACGCAACTGTAACCGACTCATTAGCCCCTTCGATGGTCGGTGCAGGAGCGGACCAGGCAGGCCATGCGTCCAGGTTAGCAGAAGCTAACAAATGTAGAAAATACTCTGACGTTGGTTATCCGCACCAATTTTATCCGTTGGCGTTTGAAACAATGGGAGGACCAGGCCCGCTTACACTGAATTTGATTCAGCGCGTAGGCAGATGCCTTAACCTTTCCACAGGAGACTCAAGGGCATCGGAATTTTTGCGTCAGAGGCTGTCACTCGACATTCAGCGAGGAAACGCAGCATCTGTTCGGGGCACATTGTTGAACTGGGCTAATCCTGGGTTAGAGAACCCGTGAGTACACGTTCATGCGGAGACAATTGTAACACTCCAAAGTGCTAACATAAAAAAGTTATATAAATAAATGTTGCCATTGTATCCAAAAGTTTTTCTTTATTTTTTATCCACGCATAAATACACAAACTGTACGAGCTGTTCAAATTAAAAGCCGCCCAACACTCGTTGTAATACGTACAGCAGCGTTGCCTCTCGACACATATGCGAACTTCTATGACGAACGGAACATGGTCCACCTATTGTCCGCATACTTCGCCACGAACCAAGCCACAGGGCAATCGAGGCATACTCGTACTAGTCTGAGAATTTTTGTTTGGATCGTGATTGCTTTTCGCTACTCGTTTTGGTCGATGTCCCAATAACTCTAGTGCTTGTGAAACACGTTTTATCGATAGTAATAATCTCTCTCTCTCTCTTTCTTTCTATATATATGCTGATGCAGATAGGTTTCGTCGACACAGAAAGCTCGGCGACACGCACCGGCGTCACAGATATAGCCTATATTCTGCAGTCATTGATCTGCATTGCGATGTTTATAATTGTTGTTACAAAAGTAGGCAGTACTGTAAGGGTATTGGTAGGACTTGTTATACACAGCTGCGATAGTTTGATAGATAGATCGCTACCGATGCATGTTGCAGAATTAGCTAACAGAAGAGTTCTGTTGTTCACGATAGATGGCTTCTTAGTAGCGGTACACACCGCACAGAACTTTAATATTTGAGCCACAAGCCACTTGCAAGCCTTGGCGTGTTAATATCCATTTTGTTGTGATAATAAATACAATGTGTAACGTATTGTAGAGGTGTCAACGTTTACACCCGTAAACGTAGCTTCCGCACAACGGCTGATATTGACACGTTTTTGTTTGACGGAGCCACGTCGCAGGAGTGGTACGACGAGCGCGTACCGTTGCAGACAGGCAGATCAGCCGGCAGGTGACCCCCGAAAAACCCGTGAAGACGACAGGGTCCACTAAGCTTGCACCATAGTATAGTAGTCAGCCCGATATATATATATATATATATATATATATATATATATATATATATATATATATATATATATTATGTATATATTTAATTTCGCTGGATATATTAGAAACATGTGTATTTGTATGAGTCTCCCAGCACAACTTAAACATAAAGAATTCTACTGAACACCGTTTCCGATTTCGAGCATTCGACCATATAGTATGAAGGATGTTGGCACACTTACAGGAGCGGGCAGACACGGGCGATAGCCTATTCTCCAAAATGTCCTGAGTTGTTACAATTGTTCGAATTGCGAATGTATGGAAATTTCAAGCTCAATAAGGAATTACTGAATTTAAATAAATTTGCCGTCTACAGAAGACATAAAAAAAATATATATATATACGCGTTTGCGATTCTTTAATGTGTTTAATACTTATATATGTATTCGGTGAGTTAGAGGGTTAAATTTACTCAACGGACCCTGGTGAAAACTAATTCGCGTTCAATTTGTGCAAATTGGCCCTTGCAGGTGCCATTGTTCTTAGCAGACAATGGTACCTGCGTAAAACAATTTGCGTCAAAGGATGCTTTCCACTACCATGCATAACTTAACTACTGGCTAATATTTTCGTGCAACAGGTGGACCACAATAGAGTCGGACCTCCAGCGTAGGTACAGGCAAAAATAACCGCTCTTATTTATTGTAATATACAATGAAGGATCCATAATTTGATTTTCTTGCTTTGTATAATTTTAAAGTTTTAAAGTTGTCTGCTAGAAGTCGTGATGTTCGGTTGTTCGAAGTCTTCGCTCCCGTTAAAGACGGGTCAACAATTAGTGGTGTGCAGTCTAGGCTGCGCAAAAGTGTTTCACGGGAGTTGCCTAAACCCCGTGCTCCCCGAGGATGCGGCCGATTGAATGAACTACAGTGAAACTTTGTGAAATTGTGGTTAGCACACACGGCACTGCAGGAGCGGGTTGCCAAGAGCGGGGCAATCCCGCAAGAACAGTTGGCCGCACCCCTCACGCTTACAGAGCGTTTGAACTCTACGCTATGTGACAAAATTAGCGTGGAGAAATGCGGAGGAACGCAGACAACCCGGAAAAACAAGAAAGCAAGACTAGCAGACAGCAGAGAAGGAGGTGACGTCACCGAGGCAAAGATGAGATGGCTGGGGAGAACAGCAAAAACAACCGCGCAGGCGCCACGAGAAGCTTGGCGTTTGTGTATTGACAGTGACAACTTAAACGGCGCTGTTGTTGGGATGGGTGGTGGTACAGCGGCGTCATCAGCTGTGGTAACAACAACGCCGACAGCAGATCCAGCTGACCCACCACCGGAGGAGAAGGCAGACGACGATGGTTTTGTTGTGGTTCGTAAGCGACGAGACAATAAGGCAAAGCATCGAATGCAGCGCGGTACTGCAACAAGTGACATAGACGGATTGCTAGACCTGCGAAGATTTGCGCCTTGAGAGTGGCACGATTGGCGCAGAAGACATCGGCGGTCGGGCTTCAAGCGTGGCTTACTGGCAAGGGCATAACTGTGAAAGCAGTTTGGAAGCTACATACGCATGGTAGTGATGCTGTGTTCTGTGTGGTGGTGCGTGACGATGATTACGCAAACTGTTGCAGAATTGAATTCTGGCCGAAGGGAAGCCTGTTCCGTCGCTGGGTTGGAGACGTCCCCCACGAGAGGATGGTTAAGAAGAGCTTTAGTGCGTCTGGCGGTCCAAGCCCCCGTAAGTGACTGACCAGTTCTAGAACTGCAAGCGTAGCGGCAAACATACCTCTACGAGTGCTTCTCTGGAATTGTGAGGAACTTAAGGGGGCAATGGATATTGCACGTGATGACATGTTTAAGTTGGTTGACATTGCACTCCTTACAGAGACATTTCAGCGGAACGAACTGCATATCAAAGATATGCAGGGGTTTCACCAGCTGGCTGTCTTACCTGCGGGAGGTCGGGGAAGACCTGTGGGTGGGTTATCTATCTACCTACATACACGCTTACCACCGATGCAATGCGTCAGGAAAGATGAATACCGCGTGGTGCTTTCCTCTGGGAGGGTAAACGTCGCTGTATTCTATTTCCCACCCACATTCGATTATGCGGAGGTTGCTGAGACGGTATGCTTTGGACTTTCAGAGTTGAATCTGACCATGCCAACTATCGTCGGCGGTGATTTCAATGCCAAAATCAATTGTGGGGTCAACGATGATGGGAGGTGCTGTTTCAGGTGATGGAATATATTGGTCTAAGATGTGCAAACGCGCGCGAAGACTATACATATTTAAGTCACAATGGAAGCAGCACCATCGACCTGTTGTTTCACAACCTTGTCAGCAGAGAGGCGGGCGGTCTTGAGGTAAGCCCTGACATCGATACCACCTGTGACCAGCTGAAGAGGACGATGAGAAGTGCAGTGAAGTGGAACAGGTTATGGCAGAAGAGATCACGCCCGTGGTACTCTCGAGCCTGCTACCTCGCCCACGGTGAAGTGCTCGGACTTCTGCGCCAAGCAAGAGCCAGAGCACTATCATCACTGCAAGCCAGGCGGGACTACTTTGAGCGTAGAAAGGTTTATATAAGACTCTGCTATGATCATAAAAGGGAACACGCGAGGCGGGAGGAACCACGGCTGCTCGCAAGGGCAGAACGAGAGCCTTCAGCTAGCTTACATCGTGCGACCTCGTAGGACGGTGAATCCGCTTAGTGACGGACAGGTAAAGAGCCACCTTAATCTCTTATTCAATCGTAACGTTGCGGCCGTATCTCCAATCGTACAGCATCCGCTTACATTGGACCAGCACAACATGAATCTGCCTTTCGAGGTGGAGGAGGTGTGCCAGGTCCTACGGTCACTCCCAAAGAGAAACAGCTTAGGGCCCGATCAGGTCTGTTATGAGCATTGGATCCAATCACTCCCTCTCTTGGCGGAAACTCTTTGTGATTTCTTTAATGAAATTTAAAAGAGAGGCCGGATGCCTAAAGTCTGGCATGTCGCCAGGCGTTCTCTTCTGTTCAAGAGTAGGCATGGTGATGACAAACAAGATCCGAATCTCTACCGTGGAGTAGCGTCAGAACGCACATTGAAGAAGATTTTCTGTAAGTTGGTGATTCGGCGAATTGAGCACGTGGCCGAAAAGGCACTTCCACCGGAGCAATTCGGCTTTAGGAGAGGCCGAGGCACCCGTGATGCAATCCACGTTCTCCAGTCAGAAATCGAGCGAGCTGTGGCACAACCCCGAGGTCATCTGTATGCAGTCTTTAGTGACTGCGTCAAGGCCTTTGACAAAGCCTATCTGCTGGTTGAAGCATTCCAACGAGCAGGAGTGGGTGGCTCTCTTCTGAGTGTAATAGCAAGTTTCTTTGAGGAGGACACTTTTGAGGAGGACACCTTTGAGGAGGAGGTAGAAGGTGAGCAAGGTGTATTGAAGATTAAGCAAAATGTGGGAACTCCGCAAAGAGACCCGCTGAGCTGGGTCTCGTTTACACTTCTCCTTGCTGACCGCGTCGGTTACTACACGGTTACACGATGATATCGTAATCGCTAATCGCGACCTATGTATCTATAAGGGACTTGAGAAAAACACCAGGAAGACCAAAGCCATGGAATTCAGGCGTGGAGGTCGATTGGCTGCCAGAGACGTTATACGTTGCTGCGAAATAACAAGTAAGTTAACAAACTCCAAGGGTTGGCAACCCTTGGAGTTTGTTAACTCTTTCCAGTATCTTGGCCTTCGGGTTCATTATACGGGAACGACGTTCACAGCGCATATAAACGAAACAGTACGGAAGGCACCTGTCTCTTTTAACGGGGAATTAGGCAATGTCCACAGACTGCCCGTTTTCTCAGCCATTCTCCCATACGAATGTTTTATTTCTGAATGGGAAGCTAAAGTCGAACAGGCCAGACGGGAGGCCGGTGATTTGGACGTTTTCAATGCCGTGCATTTTTGGTTGGTCCTGCATGTGACAGTCGCCTTGTATACACCAGGACCATAGTGCATGGTTATCACTACCTGGTATGTTCAAACGCAGCCTTTCACGAGGAGTACGAGTTGTGCATCTGCCGGTTCTGCCTACAGAGGTGTGCCAAGTACCATGCAGTGGCATGCACAGCGCTGGACAACAAATCGTTGCACTACTTCTCTCGCCGAAAGCGTGAAGAAGATAGAGTATTATGAAGAAACATCTTGAACTGTATATTATACTCAATCTAAGTGAAATAAATATAATTGAATTAATGTGTGTATGTATATATATATATAATTTCTTTTGTATTTGCATAATTTTGTTATGTTAGTACTTTGGAATAGGCAACTATCTACGTGCAAACGTGTGAATACGAATTCACTACGCAGTGGACACTTTGCGAGATGCAAACACATGACATAATTAATGCGTCGCATGAAAGAGTTCATTTGAATCTAACAAGCTGTGGGTATGTAGAACATGCTTAACAAAACGCGACAGTATAGCACCTAAACGCATACGCTCTTCTTCTTCTTGAAAAAACAACAAAAAGCATATTTTTTGCGAAAAAGACAACTGGATAACCGACGAAGTGGCGACAACCTGATCGTCTGCAATAAAGTAACTTGCACAAAGTCATGGTCTAAGCAAGGTACCAGGGCCAGTACCGTTGCGAAGAAAGCAAGCTCTCATGCTAAGAAGATCATGCTGATTGTCTGGCAAAGTAGGAAAGGTGTATTATACGTGTTTGCATATCAATAAAACGACTAACAGTAAAAAGTACAGCCCGTTGCTCGACCGTTAGACAGAAGCAATAGAAAAAGATGGTATCTATGAAAATTAAAACTGACTAAAGTGACTACGTATGTAACTTTCGGTATGTATAAAATAATTACAACGATGAATTTGTATCTCACAGTAGTTACTATTCTAGGTGTTTTTTAAATGCTTATATATTCAATTGTAGGGTTACAGATATATATATATATATATATATATATATATATATACACAATACAGTTGCCGTTGAAGTAGCATTATTATGTATTACGGTAGCATTAATGATTCTTGCTTTGGTTACGGCTGTAGTCGTTGCTACGAATAGAACTAGATCTTTCCCGGCTGTTGGTAATTTGTTTGTGTGGTTGTCAAATCACTGTCACCATTTATTTGCTGATGCGTTTATAAATTATTTTTACAAGAACTTAAACATTCCGTCAATAAACCAAACCTTGTACTGTTTTATTAATATTTAATTTATCGTTTATTGCTTGCCACTAAGGATCGGTGCATGAGATTCGCGGGACTGTTCTTAAACAGGAAATGCATACATTCATCATAGATAGCTAAGGGTGACTGCTGACTGACTAGGCAAGGTAAGCTATTGGCGCGCACCGCAACACACTTACCTACCAGTGAGACATACATGTCTTAAGTCTGCAGCATTTTTCTCTTGAGTGCATGTTTACGATCAATTGCATATATATATATTTTTTTCTTGTTATGGAAAAGGGGTTGAATAATTTCAGCACTAACGCAATAGGGTGAGTGGATAGAAACTCAGCCCTATGCAGTGTGGGACTCACCCCCGACACTTGAACAATATTCCGCCGAGATCTTATATATATATATATATATATATATATATATATATATATATTACAATGCTAACTCGTTCTGCAAATAACAAGAAAGCTCGCTTTAAAAAGATAGTCCACGAGATCTGGTTCTACCCGTGTTGATTCGCTTGCATTCGAGCTGCTTGTAGGAGTATCGTCTCAGCGAGGTAGAATCGTCGATGTGTGGCAGGGGAGCGGCGAGGGCTCACAGCGGATCTTGCAATCAGCTCGATTACACGTCGCAACTCTCGGCGATTCCACTCACGATACGACGTTCGACCTTCTTGATTGTCTTCCACGAAACGTATTCGCCGAGATTGTGCTTCGATGTAAGTAAATGTACGCAGCGAGACAATACACAAGAAATACAGAAACAGAGTAATACTCTAAAATAGCGTGGTATAGCATTGTTGCATTATACGATACCGCATGAGCAGCAGTTTTGAACATATTATATATATATATATATATATATATATATATATATATATATATATATATATACCTATATATATATATATATATATATATATATATATATATATATATATATATATATACCTATATATATATATAAATATATATATACCTGAGGACCAACTTGCGATAACCTTCTTCACAGAAGAAGGTTATCGCAAGTCGGCCCTCAGGCGGCGGATTGTACATAGTTAAGCTTACGGACTAAGCGCCATGCAAACATTTTGTTAACAATCGCTTTCCTGGCAATCATTTTAGCCTGGAGATTGATTCTCGAGCGAGTGTTTGTAGTATTCATGTTAAAAAATCTCTCTGCTTGCTCGGGCCGTTTACATATGCGAGTAAACGTGCGTATGTCAATTCTATCTAACATTTCAACAATATTGTCGCATTTAACATCGTTTTCGCTAATGTTACAACGACATGCAACACGTTTAACAAACTTTTTATAAATACCGGCCAGTATCTTTTCATCACGAGAATAACCTAGATTCCACACAGGTGACGCATATACCAAAATCGGGAGAACACATTGTTTATATACAGAGAGGGTTGTTTGATTACAAAAGAACGCAGAATCCAGTTCATTCTCCTCGTAGCCGACGTTGCTATTTCTTGAATGTGAGGAACATAGTTTAAATTGGATGCCGTTAACACACCTAGGTCTTTTATAGATCTTTTTGCAGTTAACTCCTTAGTGCTCAATGTATATATATGAGCAGGATTATTGTGGCCAAAGTGAAGAACAGCACACTTATCCACCGACAGTTTAAGATCAAGTCCTTTGCACCATTCTGTAAATTTGTCCAGTGTTCCTTGGAAAGAAACAATATGATTTACATTATCTACAGGTGTATACATTTTTACATCGTCAGCATATATCTTTACCTGCACATGTTGAGGTATTATGTGTTTCATAGAGTCAGTATACAACATGTACATTAATGGCCCAAGTATGGTACCCTGCGGACAGCCAGATGTGACTTCTGCCGTTGATGATAGGCAATTATTAATCCTAACTCTAAAAAGTCTATCCGACAGAAAAGCCCTAATCCAATTAACTATACGACTACGAACTCCGTATTGCGGCAGAAGTTTAAGCAGCTTTGAGTGCGTGGTGCTTTCGAAGGCAGATTTAAAATCAAAGTACACACAGTCAAATGCTCTTCCATCATTTAAAAGCAGACACCAGTCATTTTGGGTCTCGAGCAGTTGCAAAAGCGTCGAGTGAGCGGGACGATACGCAAATTGTTCCCTCAAAATAAGGCCTTGTGCATTTGCGTTTCGATAGATCTCTTCGGCGATGGCTCTCTCTAAAATAGTTTGCATGGGACGGAGGTGAGTGATACTGGCCTTTTATTATTCGGATCACTTTTTTGTCCGTGTTTGTGTACCGGACATACAATAGCACACCGAAAGAGACTAGGTAAAGTTTCTTCCTGCAGGGATCGGCGGAAAATCATAGAAAGTGGAACGCATACGTCGTAGCCACACTTTTTATAGACAAAAACTGGAATACCGTCAGGGGTTGCTCTCCGCTTGTTGGCAAGCTTGCGGAGATGCTTAAGGATGTTTTCAGGAGATGCGTCAACGTCGTTCACAACGCTCACATTTTCGGGCGTTGGCGTTGATATAGGTGGAGCGACGTGTGCGTTCCGCGTCTGCAGTTCTTCATATGTGGGATAGGTAGCTGCAAAGACATTTCTAAGAATTTCTGCTTTCTCCTGGTCGTCAGTGGCGATTGTACCGTCGGGTCTTCTAATCGAGGCAAGACTGTCCTTGATCCTCATACGCTTCTGCACGTATTTGTGCACAGCATTGGGAGCAGTCGACTGCGCGACGCTGCTCTCTTTCATAATTTGTTTTCTATGCAGCATTCTCTTCAGTTTCTTCTGTAGCGCTGTAGTGCTATATGTCTATATAGCAAGCTTAATTCGTACAGACAGTTTTATAATGTAATACGTTATGGGTATATCCGTAAAATTAAGCACATGCTGTTCACACTTATAATTTTACTTATGCAGTGCAACAAAGTGCAAAGTATTGTTTGCATTTGGGTCCGAGACAGACTTACCTTATTGCACTTAACTAGGCCAAAATACACGTAATTCCACTATTAGTTACGGAACAAGCCAGATGTGAACAAGAGTAAAGTCTGTTTCTGCTGCTATAATCAATCGGTGAATTTTACTGAGCACGAAAAGCTATAAAACCTAGAATTTCAGCTTCGTTCCGGTACGGAATATCGTGAAGCCAAATATCGTGCAGTCCCAACGAGGAAAATTCGGTTAAAATTGTCCCCTCGCGAAAAAAACCCTTTAAATTGTTCTTTTAAACATGCGCATAGTTTGCGGAATGTCTGAGCCGAATCAAAAAACTGTAATAGACGTAGAAGAGATAAAGAGAAAGAGAGATAGAGAGAAGAGAAATAGAGAATGATTCTATATAGAAGAGATAAGATATATATAGGATATAGATATATATGTATATATATAGATATATGTAATAATTATATATATATATATATATATATATAGATATATATAATTAGACGTATAATAATAATATATATATTTATTTATATATATATACAAGTAAAATGAAAAAGAACATGTATACATGTCTGTGCATATACCTATATATGTATAACTAGCTACGCTGACTCCACCAGGTGTGCCCGCACGCGCTGAATGGCGACTCAAGAGGTTAGGCAACGCTGAAGTCTCGGCGCATGAATAAGAACACTTGGCGCTAAACGGTGCCACTCACGTCTGTAGCCGTCACAGAAATGAAAGTTTGCCCCATTAAGCTACGAGCACCGGGCTATCCCTTGGAGGTGAGGAAAATTCGACAACATGCACGGATTGTGGGAGTAAGTTCAGTAGATGAGTGCTATCCCTTCACAGAAAAATGAAGCACAGGCGCCCGAGCTACGAAAACAAAGGTTAACAGACGTTACTAAAGCCCGACCTCGTAATAACAACACCTACCGAGCCTGGGTTTTAGATGCCGAGGTTTGCGGCCCAAACCGGGACCTGGCAAAAGCGCGGCAGGACAAGATGACCAAATATGACGTCGAGTTACTAAGAGCGGCGCCCCGACCCGCAAAAACCTCGCAGATTTGGACCATCACTATCTCTATGAGTGGTGTATGGGACTCCGACTCTGCGAGGACGCACTTGGGGCTCGGCGTCACGAAGAGGAATCTAATGGATCTTACCGTTTTAACGTTGCAAGGAACCTTGAGGATATACTGCTCGCAACGGGTCCATAAGAGCGGGGGCTACCATCAAGCAAGGACACCTATTAAATAGGTGGAAGATAGTAAAGCTTTTATTAGTATTAATTTCAAGGTCTAGGGATTTCAAAAGAGGGTCCGCAATATTAAGGAGCCGTTGGAGAGTAAATTTCGTGGAGGCTAGGAGGATGTCCACCATGTCGAACGCCTTACGGAGCACGATTGAGGCGAGTCTGAGCTCACGTCCTGCAGATTTGGCATCGTTAAGGATACTATCCAGAACTGCAAGATTCTCGAAGGTACCATTTATAGGGGAGAAGCGCTCGCTGGATTGGGAGAAGCTTAATAGAGTTCTGGAGGCGTCTAGAGAGAATTTTGTTAAGCGTTCGTTGTATGTGTGAACCATTAGATAGGGGTCGCAGATCGCTTGGGGATGTGGCATTGTTAACTTTAGGAATGAACGCTAAGCGAGCAGTTTCATGGGCTAAGGCAATATCGCTAATTAATAGTATGTTAAGAATACAACAGACTACTTCTAACGGGAGTTTACAGAGGGACGAAAGACAAATCCCGTCTAAGCCTAGTGCTTTAGAAGGTCCGCGGAGAGCTACGTGGGTTTCCTTTAGGGAGATAGGGAGGGAAACCTCGAAGAGATCAGAGTTGGGAGTGTATACGGGGCAAGGGAGTGGTTTAGGGGGTGGTTGTGTCATCGTGTTGGCCCAGTGTTCTAAAACTTCGGTGGCCTGCATGTTGTGTATGGTGTGTTTGCCGTACAGCACCTCATGAGCGCATTTGGATCGGTTTTGGCTAAAAAGTTTTTGAGTGGTTGCGTAGTCTTGACGTCGCTGTTGCCTTTTAGATACTCGCGCATCAATGGAAGAAGTTTCTCTAAAGGCACGACGTCGGACAGTGTGTGTAAAATGTTTGTTCAGAACATCGTTAAGGGCGATAGTGTGGTTCTCACCTGAGCAAATTATATTTGAGAGATGAGTAAGGTCTGTTGAAATTATGTTGCGTTTGGGAAATGTGTTTGTGAGGGCTTGTATTATGGACATAATAATATATTTTTGGTATGGATTATAGGGGCCATCTGATTCAGACTGTCGAGGCCGACAAGGCCCAGGCTCAGATCCGTCAGGGTTGGAATCCAGGTAACTTCGCTTTTTACTGAGGTCCTCTACCAGATCCTTATGCGCCTGAGAATTACGTTGGCCTCTAATCGCCCCAGGTGTGCGTGAGTTAAAATTAGTAGCTAAAAGGTGGTCAATTTCTCTAGGTGTTTCGTTATTATTATCTAATATAAAATCTGCTTCTAATGTTGCTAAAAGTTCACGGTCTTGTGGGTTCCATCTGGTCTTCTTAGAGGGGGGGGGGGCTAAAATGTTCTCATGATATTCGTCCGGATGGGCACGACGACGGTGTGAATTAAGACCTGATTTAGATTTAAAAGCTTTTAAGCAAGGTAGCACGAACTTCTCGTTGATTGTGACTCATGTGGCTAATGTGGCTCGCGAGGCCCGCGCCAGATTTGCATACTCGCCCGCAAGTCTGGCAGCTGAGTCTTCCGGCGGTGGTGTTACCGTCACGTGATGCCATCGTTGTCTTGGTCCACAGCGATGGTAAGATTTCTTTAAAAGTTTCGTACGTGAACGATGGCGCGATTTTACGCAGATGTTGTTGTTAATATATATATATATATATATATATATAGAACCGACATAAAAATAGTGGCCTTGCAGTCCAGGAAATTCTGTAAACTCGATATGTTTATTTAGGTGTAGAAAAAGTCACTTTTGTGGTGTGTAAACTTATACTTGGCCCTTAAGTTATTTAAATTAGATCATTTTGAATAAATTTAGTGTATTTAATTGTGATGTATCAAGTTATACGTTGGAGTATCATAAAATAAATCAAACATAACACGTTTCCTTCCAATGCATGTGGTGTGGTACATTTTATGAATATCTGGCATAACAAAAACTTGCAATTCCACCGTCACTTCTAACGCAACTAAGCAACACAAATCCGGCCCTGTTATTTTGTTGATTCCAGTATATATATATATATATATATATATAAGAACGAATGTTTTATACTCATGTATGCATACACAGACGAGGCAAGGCCTCGACATAGTACACAAAGCTAAAAGCCCACTCAGATTTCAGAAATGGCAATTTTGCCTGTTTATTTATTATGTTATTAAAATAACAATAATATTATTGTTATTTTTATCGACACTTGCCATAACGACTTAAGCAACGGTCTTAGTTGTAGTAGTAATAGCGGCAGTATAGTGGCCTGCGGACAAGCAGAGGAAATGTCGCGATGCTGTCTGCGAAGCCTGCCTGCCCTTGAGGGAGTGGGCTTCCGAGGCCAGCGAACGGAGTGGCGCCTCCCTCTGGAAGCAGTTACGGTTGTTGTCCTTCTGGGGATTCAGAGTCTTGTTGCCAGCTGTCTTCGATAGAACATCTCTTCGTGGCCACAAGCTTCGCTGGCATCGATGATTTCGCCGTCGGGTGGTGCAGGTACTTCTTCCTGCATTGGGATCCATTGGACGCACACTATCCAGCTGTCACAAATCAACGGTGTACGGCGAAGTCTGCAACAGGCGGAGCACAAGTTGATATGTACAATCATTACGTGTAGCGTATGCGCCACGCGCAAGTGCGAACTGTTTGCTTATTCTCTAGGACACTCACCAAAGCTACGGTTACGAAACTATATCGCAAATAAACTGAGCAATAACAGTATATGCGGTAGCCGCAACGACGACACCAGTCAGAACCGACATAGTAAAGCCACGTGTAATAAAAAATATATAAGCAACTGTTTATTTTGCAATAAATATCAGGCATTTTGACGTGGATACGATATATATATATATATATATAATTTGCTAAGCCACGACCTGTTAAATTTGATTGGGGGTCGAAAGAAAAACGTTCAACAGCACGCTTAAATTAATATATTCACCACGTAGAGCGACACCACGGACAAACTTTCAATGATGGTAAGTGAGCCAGTCAATGAAATAGATTTAGCAATGGTAGACGTATGCCTCCATGCATGACTTTTGCACTATTTTAACCTATCTAGGTCTATCCTACGGAACAAAGTGCCTCTAAAGTATGTTCTGTGTCACGCCAACATCAAAGCTCAGGCTAGTTGCGATAATGTCGCCGGCCATCAAAACCAGCCACTCTATCCCGCTGACAATCCATACATAGAGATAGAGTGAGGTGTTCTCACCTTTTTTTTTTTTTTCTGGGAGGTTTCGGGAATGCATGATGCACATGCGCCACTAGCAGCCTGCGTGACTAGTGTGAGACTCGCAAACCCACTAAACCCGGATTCCTCCCCACCCCCCCAGGCTCGGTATTACTTTGGCATTACATCGAAGTGGTGTTCTCACCTACAAACGAAGTAAAGAACGTGCTCCCGCCGCGCAAACAGCGCTGTCGCACCCCACCCATCGGTAGTCTTCCTCACGAGGGTCGGCACCAGGCCACATGATGGCTCAAACACAAGCCTTGAGAAGAGGTCCCACTCCGTCACCGATGGCGGAATGGGTCGTAGAGTCAACTCGCGAAGCTTTATGCCGATGACCAGATAATCAGCATATATACAAAACCATAACAGCGACGGCAGAACCACCACCGAAATATGGCACACATAAAAGACAATCATGATCAGGATTGCAAAGACCTGGCTAAAATCAGACGCATTCTAATCGTATGCAGCGTCAGTACAGTAGCGTAGCGTGTGTTGCGCTATGACACATTGAATGAGCATAGTTTTTGACAGTATTAACAAAACGGCAATAAAGAAATGAATGACGATTTGTTACAGCAATAGTATATGTAATAGGTAATACAAAACGCAAAACGCAACTTTGTTTGTAGTTGCACATTTGATTTACAGGAGTAAGCCCAAACGTGCATATATGTCAACGAGTTCAGATAGCATGTATGTCTCAAGGGAGGCAGGGAGGCATCGTACATACATTTTTTAGTATCTATTGTTTTTTTTTTTTTTTTTCTAAAATCTATTGTTTAGTTTACATACGATAGCTTACATGCGTGTAGATCATAAATAACAATCCTATTATAGAATAGAATAGAAAACGCCTTTATTTACCGAATAAAGGGTAAGAAGGAAAGCTAGGTGGGCAAGGACGCCCCCAAAACCTCCTACTATGTGACGGGGCAGCATGCATTGTTTGGCAGACTTATGGCAGACCCATGCGAAATGCAAACCTAAATATGTGTATATAAATCTATACGTAGATATATTTTGCCTTTGTATTTCTTGCGGGCATAGTTGGTTTTTTTCCGTTCTGTTTCTGACTATGTATGACATCATGCGCGATGTGTATGTACAACAATGAGATATATGTCAATAATAAATTAAGCGTCTATAATATATTCTAATCAGTCTTTCAATAAATGTATAATATTTATATATAATACATTTTAATAAATTGATTATATATAAAATAAAATTAAATAAATAAAAAAATATATAGATATATATTACGCTTATGTCATTAAATACGCAAACCTGGAGACGTACCCGCCTACTGGCCGTATCCTCCTCAGTCAGTCGCCGGTCAGGCATATTGTAAGAGATGTGGAAGTGAGTCGCACCAAGGACAGTGCGCAAATTGTCGAGACCACCGCCGGCGCTCAGGTAATGAATAGCGATAGCGGACCACCTTGATCGAATCCATACGAATATATATATATATATATATCATATTGTTTTCATATTCACAGGTGCTAGCGCAATCTACACAACAACAACAACAATAGCGGCGGCAGTAGCAGCTGCAGCAAAAACAGCATTATCACTAACGAAGACCACGAGCAACAATTTAACCAGCACAAATTTGAGGGACAAGGGGACACCAACCTCGGGACGACCGCTTAAGTATAGTAACAGTAACATGTTGTTCTATTACAGTCACTGAACGTGCAGTTTTCCGGACGTCAGTAATCATCTACCAATTTCTATTCACCTTTTTATATATATATAAAGGTGAATAGAAATTGGTAGATGGTCACTGAAGAACGGAAAACTGCACGTTCAGTGACTGTAATAGAACAACACGTTCAGTTAAGTTGCCTGCAATATCTATCTCTGTGCACTCAATGGCGGAATGAATCTAGGCCGCGAGCTGGCACTCGTCCCAGAAAAAAAGGAGATCATCCTCCTCACTGGCAAGACAAGGGTTCGATCGTTGCGCATACATAGGTTGTCGAGCAGAGAATCAAGCTCTTTTGAAAGAAGCCCGCTAGCTTTGGGTCACGCTGGACACGTTCATAACGGCCTTAAGCCACATAATTAAAGCTGTGGAAAAAGCATCAGCAATGGCGGCAAACGCTATTATCAGGAAACTCCCGGATATACATGGAGATTTTTCTGGGACCTCAAGGCATCCAAAAGACAGCGTCGGTGGCATATTGGCATACCCACCGAGAGCGATAAAGGATAAGAGAGAAACGCTACTATAGAAAACTGGAAAATGGAAGGAAGCCAGAACCGCGGCGATTAGAGATATTTGTGAGAGACGGTCCAAAGCGGTAGTAACCCATCCCGAAGTTCAGGTTGCCCGCGGAATGATTTCAAAGGATTCTTGGAGTATATTCTAGGTTCGACTTTGGCATGGGAAGTGGGAGCGGAAGTAGCGCAGGAGGTGCTAAAAACAAAACTTGGAAGATGTAAGAAGAGGCTAAATATTTTTGAGGTCGACACAGCTGAAGAAAACTTTGAACTAAACGGGCTCGCAAGAGCTGGGACAAAGTGCGCTTGACAGACGTGGAGGAACCCGTGAGCGACCCCGGCCAAGTAATCCGATTGGGCACTCGACACTCCTTCCGATGGCCCATAGCACCGTTCTATGGCGATGTGGGTCATCAGATAATGAAGTTTAAGGGAAAAGGTGCGTTTAGTGAGTATGGGTCTCAGCGGCGTAACATCCATCCGCCGGGGTCATGTCCCACACAGCTCAAAATGGCAAGCGAGATTCTCTACCTCGAAGGGGTAGTAAGTAACTGTATTTACCTTAAAAACCGAGTCGTTAATGTACTACTAGTACCAGGCGTAATCTAAAATGAATGAAAAATAAATCCCTTAAGAAAATGTAGTTTTTTTGTAATTCCATCAACACTTGTGGCAACGTTAACGCTAGCAACTTACGCGTAGTTGTCGAACCGGAACAGACATGTTCCTTCAGAATGGCGAATTTTGACGCAGATCAAATGTTTGAACACAGGCAGTGGGCATTCTTGGAGCACCAGATTGATACCGGTTCGGATTGTCGACTGCATAAGACGTGTAGGCAGGCCGCATAGCATAACCTGTGTGCTTGCCCCGGACGTCGCTGTTTCCGTAGCGTAGCGAAAGACACATCGGCGCAACTAGCATGTTAAGCACAGTTAGGCCTAATTAAATATATATATTGAATCGATTTACCGTCGATAAGGAAGAAGCGTTTTCGATCAATTCCCATAGCAGGGCTTGTAGGTCACAAACGAGCTTGCTTCGCTCATATATATGATACTAATTACTTTTATACTTTAAGTTAAAGCACAATTTTGTGTCACGGAACAACATTATCATAGCAATCATCAAGGTAACACACGGTAAACATAAAGTTGTGCTGCCACACAGCAGAGTAACACATACAAACAAAGTTACTCATCTGGAGTAATCTGTCACTGTTTCACTGTTTGTTTATTGACATTTCTTGTAGATAATTGCACACATTGATTTCAAGCTCCATTAAGCACATAGCTTGTTCGGAGCCCCTTTATGAATAACAATGTATAATTTATATATGCCATTTTCACCTATTTACAATATATTGCAACATGATTGTATTTTTATATCACTTTTAACCAGATACCAAAGTTTCAAGATAATGCTCTTTGAGATCGCATTTGAATTTGAGCAGGTACTTTGTCTGCCTAACGGAGGCCGGTACTTTGTTCCAGTAGGAGGCCTCAATGTTTCTGATTGATAGCCTTGACTGGTTGGAGTTGCCGTAGTGCCGTGTAATGTAGTGCCGATTTTGTTTGTGCCCACGTTCACTGGGGAAATTAGTTCATGGCCACTGTGTTGGTGTGTTTTCTTCCTTTCCGCCAAAAAAATGTGGTTCGACTGGTAGTTTGGCAGTTCGGCTTCACAAAATTCGCAGGGCAGAGTACAGTTCTCAGAATTTCCTTCTCTTCTTTCACTGTTTTTATTATTGCTCTGGAAGGCACAACTTTTCAACTTTCAAGACGCTCTACGCTGTTTGATTGGTTGATCGATGAAAGTTGAACCGTTGAACCTGCACAGGTTAGACACAGTGCAAGTCGAGATGTGGCTGCTGGTTATGGCAAATGTTCAAGTGTGCGTATGACCTTAGTACGTGATCCACTTTGATCACCACCTGCAATGCCTTCTTCTAATACAGCTCAGTTGAGAGCGAGCCAGTCGCCACTGAAAAGCCACCATCAGATGCGTGCAACCATTTTTGTAAGTGGGATCACGATACCGTGACACGTGTAAGGTCAGCGCCAGCTATTCGGGTGCCGGGTGCAATGATACTGCTCGGACAAATACATATACAAAATATTCTGCTGTATGCTGGTTCAAGGTAAAATGAAACGAATGCCGTTTTCCTCGAGACTTATTGAACACATATTTGTGTAACAATACCGAACTGACATATGAAGTCTAAAAGCCTACTGAATAGATTATTGTTATCATCATCACCAACAGGATTATCATCATTATGTGACCTGCTAGAATGCAACTACAGCACCGTACAGCATACGAACACGAGTAGTTGTGTCTGTAGCGAGTAATCTTTTCCGCACATGAACGCGGCAGACTACGCTACGCATGTCGTACCTCGTTCAAGGCAGTCAAACGGACGCTGATTGTAGCGTGGAAACATACGGGTACCGCTATTCCGGCTACCAAAGCCACCGCAGCACTCCGTCAAGTCTAGCGGGCTCGAATCGGCGGCGACGTTCGACTCCTGCATCGTGCACAGCCCCACTTGCTGCTGTCGCTGGGGTTGTTGTTGCTGGGGTTGTTGTTGTGACAGCTCTGCCTGCGACACCCTCGGTGCTGGGAGAGGAACGTCATTACCATCTTCACCACAGGGCCGTCTGACAGCCAGATATACAAAGATACAAATGTTACTGCTTTCTATAGAATTAAAATCAGCCAGTAAGTGGTGGTGTTACGTTATTGTTATTATTATTATTATTATTATTATTATTACAGCGGAGCCAAGATCGACCGCTTTCCTCCGACAGAGAGTGTCATTAGAATTACAGAGAGGCAACGCCAAGATGATGTTGAGTGGTCAACGACACTCAAGCAATAAGAATAATATAAGCAATATTGTAGATATTATATAAGTAATATATTGATAATTGTGATACATGTACATATTGATAAAATAAACCCTTGTTCCAAAAAAAATTATTATTATTATTATTATTATTATTTTATTTACATTATTATGTTTGCTGTTGTAAACTTAGTTGTTGTATCAAATATAAATTATTTATATACTATACAAATCCATAGCAAGAAATTGACTACACCTTTCATATATTTGGGCCATAGAAAGGGGAGGAAAATAAACCAAATGTGAAAAGGGAAAAATAGGCGGCAACGTGATAGAAACATCTTGCCAAATCTCATTTATAGGGCACTGTCATATTTGACCACAGCCGTCAATTACGATCATTACGGCAAGCATACAGGGATGGAACTAGCTAGAATACATAATGCTTAACGTAGTGCGCGTGCGAGAGACATTTAGTACGTCTATGCATGCTTGCTTAGTTGGTTGTGTGCTTGTTTAGGGCTCGTTGCTGGGCTTAGCTACGAGAGGCACTGCGCCGTCATGAAGTAACAGATGGTAATAACAGATGGTAATAACAGATGGTTAGGCCTAATTTGTTTCTTAGAGGTAGTCTCTCCAGACGAGAGCGCCACGTGCTTCTATGACCTTCGTCAACGCTCACTTAGTGAAAGTGTATAGCTTATCGTAGCAAATACGTGACTAAGATGGCGTTTGCTGTTGTTGTTCTCCGAACTGTCACCGTTTTCTCGCCTCAAAGAATTCTAAAATGAGCAGGACAAATGATGGTCTGAAGGCGCAAGCTAAGATCGTCGCACATCGCCGTATGTGTGTGGACGTATTGGACGGACCTGGCCTTGCTATGATTAAATATGACACATCTATGTTTGTTAACCCCTCAACGTATAGTTTCGTTTCTTGCACTTCGTTTAACGCTGCTCGTATAATAAAACAGTTTGCCTGTGATTCGCTTCTTCAGTACTGCCTAATGCACTCTCCGGACATTCTATGCATTTCTGAAACTTGGGCGTCTGCAGAAAATATAACATCGGCAGAGCTGTCACTGGGAGGCCGTTACTCCGTATTTCGTAAGGACCGTATGGGCCGCTGTGGAGGCGGAGTATGTATACTTTGCAAGCCTGAGCTGGGATGCTGCGACATCGATATCGGCGATACTTGTGCTGAGGTTGTCGCCATCGACGTGCTACGTGGGACCGATAAATGCCATCGGGTAATATGTGCCTATTTTTCTCCAACCGGTTCCTCTGCCGAGCTAGCGCAACGAATGCGCATATTATGTGGCGCCTTGGATGGTTTAGTTCAAGTAAGCTGGCCCGTCATTTTGAACGGTGACTACAATCAGCCTGGAATAGACTGGACCACAGGGGGCCTAAATTTTTCTGCGGAAACTAAGGAATACATCTTCAGCTCCTTCTGTTGTTCTGCTGGACTTGTGCAACTTGTTACGGTCCCCACCCGGGGACAGAACATACTGGATTTGCTACTGACAGATAATGAAGAATTAATTACTGATATTACTGTCGGTAAATCTCCAGTAAAGTCCGACCATCTGGCTGTATCTTTCAAAATATCCGCAAAAAGACAAGAACCTAACGAAGATCCATCTTTAAACTTCTACAAAGCTGATTATAATCAGGCTGCCACCCATGCAACCACCAATTGGCGTCTCTTTTTTGCACAATGCCAATCAGTGGAAGCCCAGTACTGTTCTTTCCTAAATATCATGTCCGTCCTTGTAGAAGATTATACTCCGAAGATGATGCAACGATCATCCCCACTACAATATTTTATGGACAGAGCTACTCGAAAACTGAATAGTAGTTCACCCTCCTCTTAAAGCCACAAACGCCTCTCGCGTAATTTGGCACGTACAGCATTGCGTTGTCGGCGCTTGGAGGAAAGTAATCTGAATATCCGCGATGCAAGGGACTTTATTCGATATGCAGGCCGGCGTCTTAAACTACAGTCCGGAGTAGCGCCGCTTATACATGAAAAAGGCACCGCAGTCGAAGATGGACACAAGGCCGAGGTTCTGCTGAGCTACTTCAAAAGTGTCTACATACAGCCTCAGAACGTCTCCATCACGAGAACCAAGCAAACGACACACACACTCAATGACATTGAATTTCATCCTTTCATTGTGCTCGAAAAACTTCGATTTCTGCAACGCAAAAGCACATCTACGCCTGATAGGCTACCACCTATTATATTCAAAGAACTGGCCGAGTTTCTAGCCGAGCCGCTGGCAATAATTTTCACCCGGTCCTTTAAAGATGGCGAAGTTCCCACCGTCTTCCTTGAATCCATTGTCACACCTGTGCACAAGAAGGGCTCTAGAGCAACTGCTGAGAACTACCGACCCATTGCCCAGTGTGTCATCCCCTGTTTAATCATGGAAAAAATAGTTGTTGATTGCATCTATAATTTCTTATCGTCTAACCAACTTTTAGACAACCAGCAACACGGATTTACTAAGGGGCGATTGACAGCAACCCAATTATTGGAGGTCTCTCATGACTGGGCCCTGGCGCGAAATCGCGGATCTCCGCTCCACATCGTTTACTTTGACTTTTCGCGTGCTTTTGATCGGGTTGACCACCAAATTTACTAAGCAAGATGGAATCGCTAGGCATCGGACCTAGGGTTCGAAATTGGTGCCAAGCCTCTCTCACTGGCAGGAGCTTTAGGGTCAAGATAAAAAGTGCTTTGTCTGGTACTGCTCCATGTCCGTCTGGAGTCCCACAGGGTTCCTGCCTAGGGCCGCTTTTGTATGCAATTTTTGCTCAAGACCATAAACTCGTCCTTGGCAGGCTCGACGTGACCTACAAGCTTTATGCCGACGATCTAAAGATATACATTGAAGTTAAAGACGACAAAGACAAGGCCGAGTTACAGAAGGCAATTGATGCCGTGCTACTATGGGCCCATTTGAATAGAATGGAAATATCCACTTCTAAATGCGCCGTGCTGAA
This sequence comes from Dermanyssus gallinae, assembly GCA_003439945.1. NCBI lineage: Eukaryota > Metazoa > Arthropoda > Arachnida > Mesostigmata > Dermanyssidae > Dermanyssus > Dermanyssus gallinae. The sequence goes on along the minus strand of QVRM01005678.1, from coordinate 90,106 downwards.
AACAGTCAAGGACGACACTTCAAATTTTATGAACGGCCATAGTATACCTGAAGTGTCAATATACAAAGACCTAGGTGTAACATTTGATTGCCAAATGAAGTATACTTCTCATATCGCCGAAGTTGTAAAATCTGCGTCTCGGCTATGCAATCTCATTCTGAGAGTGTTTATCGGGCATGACCCAGCAATGTACATAAAACTGTATAATCCGCTTGTTGTACCAAAGTGGACATATTGTTCACACGTGTGGACGCCTTTTTATAGAAAAGATGTAGAACTGCTCCAGCGAGTGCAGGATAAATTTGTCAAACAAGTCGCATGGCGCTGCAATGCTAGACGCGAGAGTCTCGTACTCCCAACCGTGAGCGAGTACCAAATGCAAGTTGACGTGAGATTTTTTAAACAACTAATCCGAAGTAATACATTTAGTACCTTTTTCACATTACGTCCAAATAATCTACGTAGTGGTGTCTCAATTACTCCACCGGAAGTTGCTAATGTCGAAGTTATGAATAATGCGTTTGCATGGAGAGTTTCGCGACGTGCCCATGAGTGTAAAGACTACCATGTGATTTTAACACCCCTTTTTCAATAAAGGAGACTTTGTATTGTATTGTATTGTATTGTTAAGCTTACGCAGCATTAGCACATCGGCCATTGATGTTTCATATAGCCACGCCCAGCCAAGTACAAATGAACTAATACACAATCCGATGCGTTCTCCATGTGTGCACGCATATTTATATACTGTCAATACGTTGTCTACAGTTTTCAGTCAGAAAATGGTTTCATCCATAGATCATGTTTATTTTCTGTATAATACATTAAGTATATGTAACACATATCTCGATGAATTGGCTAAGCCAATGTGCTTATTGGGCGCGTATTGTGACTGTCACGTGCCCGTATCGACGAGGCCAGGCCGAGACCACTTCAGAAGTGTGCCCCGAACGGAGGCAGCGTTTCCACGTTGTATATCAAGATCCAGATGTTGCTTGAAAAAGTACGACCTGTTATCACCGGATGACAAATTTAACAAGGTGTCGACTTTATGAATCAGCTGCTTAGTCCGAACGCCAAGGGCACTTAGGGCTTTAAATGCAAGAGGGAAAAATTTGTGAGGATAGCCGATTGACAAGTATTTTCTCAACTTGTTAGTCTCCGCAAAGTGAACTGCATAACTAGCTTCGGATGCGCCGCCACCGACCATAGAAGGGACTAAGGAGTCGGTAACCAGCGTTTTGCCTCGCTTGAATGGGATAAGCGTCATCGGGCTAACTATGTCTGCCTCTAGCCGTAGGCCTACTGCTATGCGAATCGACTCATCATCAAGAAGGGTACCTATGGGAGCACTGGGAAGCGCGTGTAGCCAGGCGCCTGAGTCCAGGCGGATACGGCGTTTAAGCGAGTTCTGGTTGTGTCGTCATCAGCTTCGTTAAAAAGACGCCGTTGTACCTCATCGTGGAGAGGGGTACTCCAGTCACGCTGGGATAGTACGTTTTCAGGCCTACCCCCGCACTGCGCCTCAAGGTTCTCCTGAAGATGGGCTATTCGGTTTCTAAACTGGCCGACTCCCGCTGTCTCTAAAAGGGGGATTGCCCTGTTTTCCGCGCTTAGCATTGATATGACTATAGCAAGCCCGGCCAGGAGACTAAATTTGGTACCCCGAGGTCCCCTTTGGAAACGGGTAGTAATGCCTGTTCTTGCGCACTGGGTGGTAGAGATATATTCAGCAGGGACTCAAGGGTAGACAGTGTCTCCCCTCGAGACAGTGCAACTCGTTGGTTCGATTGGATAGGTCGGCCCCTCGAAGAAAGTGGATGAGTCCTGGAGACAAGAAGGAGGACCTTAATAATAAAAGTCCCCGATGAGCTCCCAGAAGAGAAAGAGCAACGGCAGAATTTTCTAGTTTCAATTTCCAGCGTTCGATTGCTGCTGGGAGCCCCTCGGGTCAAATTGGCACACCTAGTAGCTCTAGGTTGTCTTTGACGGTTAGCTTGCAGCCGGGAAGGAGGTCTCGGAGTGACTGTACTTCAGGGGCCTCATGGGTAGGGTCAAAGAAGCATATCTCGCATTTAGCCGGATTTAACTCTAGTCCGAATGTAACACTGAAATCCAGGGCCCGTTGAATATCTTCGGCTACTGTGCAAACGGTTTACAAATGCCCTCTTTTATGGTAAAGCAGACGGTAACGCAAGTCTTGCACACCGGTTGTACGCAGAGCGTTTTCCACACCGACAGATACCTGGCAGAAAATGTTTTTGGGAATTCATCGTTTGATCTGCGAAACTGGATAATTTCAAGGCCGTCATTACGTCCGGACGACCGCCGATAGTGAGAAGCCCAAATATGCGTCCTTCCGCAAGCATTAGGCAGATGGCTAGAAGTGTCCGTGTAAATCGTGCCACTGTTCACGAGGTGCTAAATGAATCAGTGTTACATTCATACCGGTTGCAGCGAGTTCATGCCTTAAGGGATTCTGATTACCAGCCACGCATTCATTACTGTGGCTGGTTTCTGCAACAAGCAGCGGCCAGTGTGAAATTTATTGCTCTTATGCTCTTCACGGACGAAGCGTCCTTTACACAAAATGGTGTGTTCAACGCACACAATGCTCATTGGTGGGGTACGGAGAACCCGCCCGACTGCACACCAGCGTTGCTTCTCCGTGAATGTCTGGGCTGGCCTAGTGGGCAACTATCTTTTTTCGAACCTCATATACTTCCAGATAGGTTAAATGGACCAACATACTACATGTTTCACAGCATAACCTTGCGAGAATACTTGGCAAACATTCCACAGAGTATTCGATCGAGAATGTGGTTCCAGCACGATGGCGCCCCAGCATGCGACGCCTTTCCGGTACGGAATTATCTGGATGAGACTTCCGCCAATCGCTGGATTGGCCGAGGCGGTCCACAAGCTTTGCCGCCGCGGTCGCCCGATCTGTCCAGTCTTGACTTTTTCCTTTGGGGCCATCTAAAGGATCTAGTCGATGCAACTCTTGTTGAGTCTCCTATGGCTCTGATCGACAGAATAGTTACTGCTGATGGAACCACTCGGGAGACGCCTGAAATCTTTGAACGCGTGCAACGCGAGCTTTTCCATTGATACCGAATGTGCTTATTAGCTGGCGGGCATTCGTTCGAGCAAGATTTGAAAGAATTAAATATTTTTCTGAGCTCTCACAGGTTTGAAAAATTGTTTGATTGACAAAGAAAGCAAGCATAGTAGCTGCATGTATGCACTCACACCCGATATGGTCATAGGGAGGATTAAGTTACTTTGCAATCACAGATGTCAGCTCTACCAATTTGGAACCAAAATGATTCACTATGAGTGCACGTTCGTCTAAACGTATTGATTGTGCGCGCGTAATGGAAACATTTTGGAAACCTGGGCGTGAAAGTTCAAAGATGCGAAAGTAAAATTATGATTTTGCAAACTCTTCTTAATATCACAAGAGTCATTGCGCTAGTTATGGTCGGGTATAAAATGTAGAATTTTCTCCCGAATGCGGCGGTATGCTTGTTTTCTATGTTTTTCAATTGAGGAATGCACTATCTTACAATCGTGCATTTTGTAAACGTATGTCGGGACAGCCACCTCAACATCACAAATTAAAAAATGCATTAAAAAATTATCTCTCTCCTGTACGAAGCATTGCCACTCCCCCTTTGCATTGGCAAAAATTATTTTCTTACCGAGCTTGACCATACCGTAGCGTTCTGGCCACACAAACGCTGACATCCTGTACATATATGTATTTATATATATATATATTTTTTTTTTATACCATACTTGTGGCAAAACGTGTCGTTTCTGTTGTTGTAATTTTCGTTGTCACGCTGTATAATATTGGTTAAAAATATCTATACCTTTTATATCCGGGTATTCTTCGTTGTCCTAAATGGGCACGCCCTGTGTCATAGTCCTGTGTCATAGCGGCCTCCATAGTCGAAGGTTGACCTGTCGGTTATGTTCGTTGCCAGATGCCCCTGTATGTCCGACAGCAACTGGCTACCTCAGACGTATTCACAAGCAATATTGTTGACTACACGAGAAACAAAAAGAAAACGACCATTCATTAGAACTTATTTGAGAATTGGAAAAGTGCGGAGCACCTACTCTTAAATTGTTTACCTTGTCTAGATTTGCAACTTCTCTGAGAAGTGTCTTGCTCGTTTACAGCTGTGTGCCTATATGATTCCACCTCAAAAACTCAAATGGGCCCCAGGTGTCCTGAATGCGAGTTATAATATGTTTACTTCGAATGGAAAATCCACAATGAAAATTACCCGTATTATCACAAACAACTGTTTATATATATATTGTATTGTATTGTATTGTTAAGCTTACGCAGCATTAGCACATCGGCCATTGATGTTTCATATAGCCACGCCCAGCCAAGTACAAATGAACTAATACACAATCCGATGCGTTCTCCATGTGTGCACGCATATTTATATACTGTCAATACGTTGTCTACAGTTTTCAGTCAGAAAATGGTTTCATCCATAGATCATGTTTATTTTCTGTATAATACATTAAGTATATGTAACACATATCTCGATGAATTGGCTAAGCCAATGTGCTTATTGGGCGCGTATTGTGACTGTCACGTGCCCGTATCGACGAGGCCAGGCCGAGACCACTTCAGAAGTGTGCCCCGAACGGAGGCAGCGTTTCCACGTTGTATATCAAGATCCAGATGTTGCTTGAAAAAGTACGACCTGTTATCACCGGATGACAAATTTAACAAGGTGTCGACTTTATGAATCAGCTGCTTAGTCCGAACGCCAAGGGCACTTAGGGCTTTAAATGCAAGAGGGAAAAATTTGTGAGGATAGCCGATTGACAAGTATTTTCTCAACTTGTTAGTCTCCGCAAAGTGAACTGCATAACTAGCTTCGGATGCGCCGCCACCGACCATAGAAGGGACTAAGGAGTCGGTAACCAGCGTTTTGCCTCGCTTGAATGATATAAGCGTCATCGGGCTAACTATGTCTGCCTCTAGCCGTAGGCCTACTGCTATGCGAATCGACTCATCATCAAGAAGGGTACCTATGGGAGCACTGGGAAGCGCGTGTAGCCAGGCGCCTGAGTCCAGGCGGATACGGCGTTTAAGCGAGTTCTGGTTGTGTCGTCATCAGCTTCGTTAAAAAGACGCCGTTGTACCTCATCGTGGAGAGGGGTACTCCAGTCACGCTGGGATAGTACGTTTTCAGGCCTACCCCCGCACTGCGCCTCAAGGTTCTCCTGAAGATGGGCTATTCGGTTTCTAAACTGGCCGACTCCCGCTGTCTCTAAAAGGGGGATTGCCCTGTTTTCCGCGCTTAGCATTGATATGACTATAGCAAGCCCGGCCAGGAGACTAAATTTGGTACCCCGAGGTCCCCTTTGGAAACGGGTAGTAATGCCTGTTCTTGCGCACTGGGTGGTAGAGATATATTCAGCAGGGACTCAAGGGTAGACAGTGTCTCCCCTCGAGACAGTGCAACTCGTTGGTTCGATTGGATAGGTCGGCCCCTCGAAGAAAGTGGATGAGTCCTGGAGACAAGAAGGAGGACCTTAATAATAAAAGTCCCCGATGAGCTCCCAGAAGAGAAAGAGCAACGGCAGAATTTTCTAGTTTCAATTTCCAGCGTTCGATTGCTGCTGGGAGCCCCTCGGGTCAAATTGGCACACCTAGTAGCTCTAGGTTGTCTTTGACGGTTAGCTTGCAGCCGGGAAGGAGGTCTCGGAGTGACTGTACTTCAGGGGCCTCATGGGTAGGGTCAAAGAAGCATATCTCGCATTTAGCCGGATTTAACTCTAGTCCGAATGTAACACTGAAATCCAGGGCCCGTTGAATATCTTCGGCTACTGTGCAAACGGTTTACAAATGCCCTCTTTTATGGTAAAGCAGACGGTAACGCAAGTCTTGCACACCGGTTGTACGCAGAGCGTTTTCCACACCGACAGATACCTGGCAGAAAATGTTTTTGGGAATTCATCGTTTGATCTGCGAAACTGGATAATTTCAAGGCCGTCATTACGTCCGGACGACCGCCGATAGTGAGAAGCCCAAATATGCGTCCTTCCGCAAGCATTAGGCAGATGGCTAGAAGTGTCCGTGTAAATCGTGCCACTGTTCACGAGGTGCTAAATGAATCAGTGTTACATTCATACCGGTTGCAGCGAGTTCATGCCTTAAGGGATTCTGATTACCAGCCACGCATTCATTACTGTGGCTGGTTTCTGCAACAAGCAGCGGCCAGTGTGAAATTTATTGCTCTTATGCTCTTCACGGACGAAGCGTCCTTTACACAAAATGGTGTGTTCAACGCACACAATGCTCATTGGTGGGGTACGGAGAACCCGCCCGACTGCACACCAGCGTTGCTTCTCCGTGAATGTCTGGGCTGGCCTAGTGGGCAACTATCTTTTTTCGAACCTCATATACTTCCAGATAGGTTAAATGGACCAACATACTACATGTTTCACAGCATAACCTTGCGAGAATACTTGGCAAACATTCCACAGAGTATTCGATCGAGAATGTGGTTCCAGCACGATGGCGCCCCAGCATGCGACGCCTTTCCGGTACGGAATTATCTGGATGAGACTTCCGCCAATCGCTGGATTGGCCGAGGCGGTCCACAAGCTTTGCCGCCGCGGTCGCCCGATCTGTCCAGTCTTGACTTTTTCCTTTGGGGCCATCTAAAGGATCTAGTCGATGCAACTCTTGTTGAGTCTCCTATGGCTCTGATCGACAGAATAGTTACTGCTGATGGAACCACTCGGGAGACGCCTGAAATCTTTGAACGCGTGCAACGCGAGCTTTTCCATTGATACCGAATGTGCTTATTAGCTGGCGGGCATTCGTTCGAGCAAGATTTGAAAGAATTAAATATTTTTCTGAGCTCTCACAGGTTTGAAAAATTGTTTGATTGACAAAGAAAGCAAGCATAGTAGCTGCATGTATGCACTCACACCCGATATGGTCATAGGGAGGATTAAGTTACTTTGCAATCACAGATGTCAGCTCTACCAATTTGGAACCAAAATGATTCACTATGAGTGCACGTTCGTCTAAACGTATTGATTGTGCGCGCGTAATGGAAACATTTTGGAAACCTGGGCGTGAAAGTTCAAAGATGCGAAAGTAAAATTATGATTTTGCAAACTCTTCTTAATATCACAAGAGTCATTGCGCTAGTTATGGTCGGGTATAAAATGTAGAATTTTCTCCCGAATGCGGCGGTATGCTTGTTTTCTATGTTTTTCAATTGAGGAATGCACTATCTTACAATCGTGCATTTTGTAAACGTATGTCGGGACAGCCACCTCAACATCACAAATTAAAAAATGCATTAAAAAATTATCTCTCTCCTGTACGAAGCATTGCCACTCCCCCTTTGCATTGGCAAAAATTATTTTCTTACCGAGCTTGACCATACCGTAGCGTTCTGGCCACACAAACGCTGACATCCTGTACATATATGTATTTATATATATATATATTTTTTTTTATACCATACTTGTGGCAAAACGTGTCGTTTCTGTTGTTGTAATTTTCGTTGTCACGCTGTATAATATTGGTTAAAAATATCTATACCTTTTATATCCGGGTATTCTTCGTTGTCCTAAATGGGCACGCCCTGTGTCATAGTCCTGTGTCATAGCGGCCTCCATAGTCGAAGGTTGACCTGTCGGTTATGTTCGTTGCCAGATGCCCCTGTATGTCCGACAGCAACTGGCTACCTCAGACGTATTCACAAGCAATATTGTTGACTACACGAGAAACAAAAAGAAAACGACCATTCATTAGAACTTATTTGAGAATTGGAAAAGTGCGGAGCACCTACTCTTAAATTGTTTACCTTGTCTAGATTTGCAACTTCTCTGAGAAGTGTCTTGCTCGTTTACAGCTGTGTGCCTATATGATTCCACCTCAAAAACTCAAATGGGCCCCAGGTGTCCTGAATGCGAGTTATAATATGTTTACTTCGAATGGAAAATCCACAATGAAAATTACCCGTATTATCACAAACAACTGTTTATATATATTCATTCTCGTGGCTTGAGATTTGACTTTAAAAACCATATTGTATTTGCATGATATATATATATATATACAGGGTGTGACAGGAAGGTTTTTAAAGCGATGCATAGAATTGTAGAGCTCGTTAAAGCAAATGTTTTTTCCAATAGAACATGGTCTCTATCTGGTTCGTGATAAAATTCTGCTCCATGTAAAGAATATGCAAGGCCGGTCAGAAGACGCGACACGGTCGCTTAGAAGAGAATTCGCCAAAAATTAAGTTCTTTATTAAAGTTCACGCCAAATGCTTCAAAATCATAACCCTACGACCACTCACAGCGCTAAAAACGGACATACTCAGCCAATGGGCAATTCAACGGCGATCATTTTGGTACCAAATATGTGTCAATATGAGCTGTGGTTGCGGAGTAATTACGAGTTTTCGGAGGGCATGTCGAAATTGAGTGCATGTTATATGACTATGTGGCGACGTTCACTACCGCCGACGTGTCGCGCGACAGCCGCAGCGCGTCATTTTTCATGCACTTAATCTGGACATCCTGCCGAAAAATCGTAATTACTCCGCAACCACAGCTCGCATGGACATATGTTTGGTACCAAAATGATCGTCATTGGTTGAATATGTCCGTTTTGAGCGCTGTGAGTGGTTGTAGGGTTATGATTTTAAAGTATTTGGCGTGAACGCTAATAAAGAACTACAATTTTGGCAAAATCTCTTCTAAGCGACCATGGGGCGTTTTCTGACCGGTCTTACATATTCTTCAGATGGAGCAGAATTTTATCACGAGTTGTCTTGCAACAGCACATTTTATGCTCCTATGTCGGAGAAAAACACCATTGTCACAAATTGTAGTAATTTCACTCTTACTCCGAAACAAGACGTCTTAGAGACCATGTTCTATTGGAAAAAATATTTGCTTTAACGAGCTCTACAATTCTATGCATCGCTTTAAAAACCTTCCTGTCACACCCCGTATATATATATATATATATATATATATTCTATATTAGTAGTAACTACTATAATAACAATTTACATTGACGCAATAATTAGCGGGTGTACTTTGTTTGTGCATTGCATTAAAATACTTACTATAATTGATTTTGCTTACGGTGCTGCCTCAAACGCCCTTGACTAGTTCAGCGTGGATCAGTAGTTCTATTTTGTTTATCTAGGAAAGCGACGTCGCCACTCGGGGCATAGAAAACACCAGAGATTACAAGACATTAGTGAGAGAGAATCAGTTTGTTGGACAGATGTTGTTGTAAAGGGCTTTTTTTGTGAGGAAAATGTTGCATCCATGCAGGGGCTGCCGTAAAGTAAGTGTATATGCCAACTGCAATCCTGGTGGTGAACGCGTTCATATTTTAGTTGTACGCCTTTGGCTCAACGCAATTAATACACTCGATACCGGGCACACAATATTAGCGTTATCAAAAGTTATTATCCTAGAAAAAAAAGATTGCTATCGCGCCAGGTAGTATTGCAGTAATCATAATTAAACTCAACACACAATCATAATAAAAATAGTTTTAGTGCCAATGTGGCCAGCGCATGTATTTGTTGCAGGCTGTCTGCATCGAACTTCAATGGCCCTGGTTTAATCCCAGTTGGGCTGGAAGCAAACTGCAAAGACTACCAGCTTATATTCACCGACAATCCACCAGGCCGTCTGGAGTATAATAACCGATTATATCTGAACATGTGACAAGGAGGATAGAGCTCAGAGAGGGGCTCTGTCCGTGAACGACGGCGCGGCGGTTAACCAACTCAAAACTCACCTACCAGATCCGTCGTGAGGGTCGCCGGGAGCGGAGAGGAGAGTCGAAGTAGAGGTTTTTCGCGACTGCCCGTCTGTCCACGAGGCAACAGGTTCGACGCGATCGATGGTTGCGCCGAATGATGGTCGGGAATGCTCGCTTCACCTCCGTGGCCACATCTGATTCTCTATCTCTATCTCTCTCTCTCTGTCGCCTTCCCTAATACATCCAGATTGGTTTTGCACGTGCGAAACGTGCACGCATCTGCATGCATGTCATAACCAACGTTCGTGTATTGTTCCAGTTCTTCGCTCTTTATTTCATTGGCAGAGACGCGCACGCAATCGGTGGTACGTGCAAAAGAAGCGTCAGTAATCGAGCGTGCGTTGTTGAGTGGCTACGGCATTTGCTTGCATAGAGCCAATTTGATTGGGAACAACAACCGCCAGCCGTTCTGAAAGTAGAAAAGTGTTATTAAAAATAAGACATCGCCCACTTAAGGAATCCATGTAATTTCAAATACAACCGATAACAAGAATAGGATACTGAGTAGAAGAATAGAGCCCAGCTGTCACAGCTTGCAGAACAAATACTGCAGAAACTGTACACACCGTGGCAAACATGCGTGGTGCAACACAACACGGATCTGTTTGTGTAGCAAGCGGTTGGCGGGTGGCCTTTTGTGTGGCAAGGCATTGAAAATAAGAGCCTTTTTGCAGGTGGCCGGCTTACTTGGGTGGGGCGTACTCTTTCGCTGACAACAGACTAACGGTAAAACAAAATGCACTGGCTAAATATTCGATACGTGCCAGGTTACAAAATGACGCAATACACGTTCATTGCAAACGTCAGCCTAGCAGCATTATAGTACGATGTAGGCATGTTTACGAGCGGCTCATCCGGAAAACCCATAAACTTTGGTCTCACTAAGCCATAACGAAACAACAGAGCGGATGTATTCTAGAAATAGTCTCAGAACATAGGATGGCGCCCACAGCGGGTAGAAAAAGCTGGGTGGAAAATGGCGGAGTTCAGGACTATAATCTTGATCGATCCTGAGGCGTTAATATCATGGCCGAGTCTTTGCTATTAAATGTTTAAATTTATTTCGTAAGCGCAGGCTTAGGAAGCTTTCATTCTTGCTGCTTCTGCATGCAATACTCTCTAACACGTATGGCTTAACAATCCTTCGCCAAGCACGTCGCCTATCTGCAATTGGATTCTCGGAAGCTGTTCCTAATGGCCAGTACACATCAGTGATATAATTCACAGGAACATACATCAAGCAGGAAACAAATCCAGCAAATCGAACCGAGCAAGATGGCTTAGTGGCAAAGCCTTTGTTTTGCATTCGGGAGAACTGGGTTCGAGACCCAGACCGGCCACTCTTAAATTGGTTTGCATGGTGTTCCAATTTAGACAAGGTAAATGCCGCAGTGAATTAACAATTAGCCATGACAAGAATAAACCGTACACTGGCATTATTCTTACAAAAAAATCTAAAATATATATACTAGTTCATTACTTTTTGAGGCCCTTGGTGAAGAATCCCGTTGACCTTGGCCCCAGCAGTTCGAGTCCGTCGCAGCACCGCGGCCGTCTGAATGGCTAACTGGTTAACTATGAGAACTGTAGCAACGTTGACCACAAGTTTACACTGCTTGATCAAACTGCTCGCATGAATGCTTGTGTTAGGGCTGTTGTTCTCTCATTACCCAACTCAATAGCTTTAGGACTAGCAGTCACAAAAAGCGTGTTTGCACTTTGTCTGAGTTATCCAGATGCTTCAGGATTAGATTTTTCTTTATTCAATGTTCGTACAGGGAGCATATTGCGTTCGTGTATTCCTCAGCCTCGGCTCCTCTACAAACTAAGCTTTAAAACATAACATTTGAAACGCGTCATCCAAGTCCCTATGAATATATTGCAGTTTGACAAATCCTTCTCTATTACAATTTTTTTACTTACAATATTTCTAGGTCATTTTTATTGCATGCTCAGCATTACAAATATCTGGCGTGATTTTAATGTAACTTCTAAGTATCTGTAGATGTCTTTATATTCAATTTGTTGTTGTGGTTGTTGTTTAGTTAATTCCTCGTAGTAGTTTCACTGCAAACATACCTGCTCTCGCATCCTCTAACAAGTTCGCTGCCTCTTGTATTATCGTATTACCATGCTACTCCACCCGATTGCATATTCCCGTACACATCCTTTAAACTAGTTTCTACATAAGTGCTGCCCGCTACTTCTGTGTGTATGCTGCCTTCACCCTACTTTTAATTTGCCCACTGGACGTAGCAGTGCCTGTTCATTGTTTACTAAACAATGTTTTGTGTTCGCCTGTTGTTGTTTTAATGTCAGGGACGTCATGAGTTTGGAATGAAGCCTTGTACGCACGTGGATGTAATGAACGCGACGCTTTGGAGGAAGGGGTACAATCTATTAGAACTCCGACTCATTAGCCCCTTCGATGGTCGGTGCAGGTGCGGACCGAGCAGATCATGCTTCCAGGTTAGCTGAGGCTAACAAATGCAGGAAATATTCCAGTGTGGATTATCCGCACGAATTTTGTCCGTTGGCGTTCGAGACTATGGGAACTGCAAGCCCCCTCACGCTCAAACTGATTCAACGCGTAGGCAGAAGCCTTAATCTTTCGACAGGAGACTCGAGAGCATCCGAATTCTTGCGTCAGAGGCTGTCGCTTGACATCCAACGAGGAAATGCAGCGTCTGTTCGGGGCACATTGCTGAACTGGGCTAACCCTGGGTTAGAGAAACCGTAATCACACGTTCGCACGGAGACAATTGTCCACTCCAAAGTGCTAACATAACGAACTTATATAAATAAATTCATAGTATGATATCTATTAGAATTTAAATTATTTGTAAGATATTATATTTAGATCGTTTATGCCGTATACAAAAGCAAGTATAGGTATTTGATGCAGTTACTTAACCTGAATACACAAAATAATACCACAATAATACCCCTACTATCGTTTTCGTTAATCGTAACGAAATAAGTCACGTATGACAGCAGATGTATTGTCGTCTTATTCCAGCAAATTTCGCCGGGAACAGTCACCCAGCGTCTATCCGATATGGAAGTCGACTGCAGCCTGCCACAGCGTGTAATAGTGCGCTGCTGCTCGAAACAATCAACGAGAAGGATTCGCCTTGCCAATCTAGTTCAAGTGTTCGCCTTAAACTTGGCTGTTTTCCTGCCATTTCGTACATTCCTGAATTCACCTCATTTATTTTTGTTCACCAGTTTAGCATATATCGCCGGTTCAGTATATAAGCCGAATTATGTAGGATATAATTAGATCATCTACCAGCAATTGTCCTAGTAGAATGTTTTTGGGACTTGCCAAACATTTCAGCGCGAACGGATTGTTTGGTGCAACCAGAAACTTCCGATAAAGTTTAAGAATAAGTGAGGAACCAATCAAATTCAAGCGTTCGTCTTGCTAATCAAGTACAAACGCTTGTCTTTCCAATCAAGTTCAAGCGTTCTAAGGCTTTGCTATAAATTTAAATCACTTTTTGTATACTGCCAAGGAAATAAGCGACGTTGCTAAACTTTAAAATTCATGCTCAGCGAAACCGTGCGTATATCGATATCTATATTACCCTTAATAAACGATGTTTGTAAATACAAAACTACAGACGTCTTCCTTTAATACTATATTTAAATAATGCCAAGTGCTAAGGTTACTTCAAGCAAACGACATTTCCGGCGCATCCTAGCTAAGTTCCTGATAGTTGTAAGAAAGACTACGCTAAAACTAGAGACCCCCCTCCTCAATAATTGTGAATATTATTAGTTGCATTTATATGACCCGGTGATGGGAGGGGTGACAGGAGGTACAAAGGAAATACAAAGGCCTTTGTGGTCATCGAGCTACCGCCGGTATAAAAGTAATTATTTAACTATTTTAGTGCACAGCAAGCCTACAAGCATTTTTCCTTCCTGTATAAAAAAGTGTTTCCTGTGGGTTTTTAAAAGTAATGTGTGCGTTAATAATGCCATAGCTATCAGAAAAATAAGGACCAACACTGCAACATGTTTTTTTATGTAATTAAGCCTGGTTTATAGTGAAACACAGTTAAACAGTTTGTATCCCGTCGAAAACGGCTAAAAATATTTATTTAAACGTATTTCAATTTTGTTGACTATTGCCTATTTGCGAGGATATCTTTTCTTTCATAACCGCACTCCATTTTTCCTTGGCTATTTCGTCTACTTTTTTCTTCACATCCTTGGTTATCTGCTTAGTTGCCATCACCTCGTGTGATTTAACGGCCATCGTATTGCACTCAAATTCGCGTTCAAGAAACGTTAATCGTATTTTCCATTTGGTTATACTTCTCTCAGTTAATTTTGCTGTGAGCAATTTGGCTGCCCAGTTTTGTTCTTCGATATCTGCAGCTATATTTGTCAGGCGGGTTACATACGATTAATTGCTTGAGCTTACCTTTCCCATAAGCTGGAGACCTCGCACTCACCTTTGAAAAACTGTGCTGCGCTAAAGTGACTACATTATATTGCATGCCAGTCGACTGCCCGCTGTATTGTGTCAAGACTGTTTACGATGCTAGCGTCTAAACCCACAATAGCATTAAAAGATGTCACTGTTGGTACAAACATGCTTTTCCAGAGTTGTTTAGTCACCATAAACATATTGCAGCTCGACAAATCCTTCTCTCTTACAATATTTTTAGTTACAATATTTCTAGGGAGGAACGACGGCTCTTCGCAAGGGAAGAACGAGAGCCTTCAGCTTACATGGTGCGACCTCGTTGAGCGGTGAACCCGCTTAGCGACGAGCAGGTAAAGGGCCACCTAACTAATCTCTTATACAATCGTGAAGTTGCGACCGTATCTCCAATCGTACAGCATTCGCGTTCCCTGGAGCAGCACAACATGAATCTTCCTTTCGGGGTGGAGAAGGTGTGTCAGGTTCTACGGTCACTCCCGAAGAGCAAGAGCTCAGGGCCCGATCAGGCCTGCTATAAGCATTGGATTCAATCACTTCCTCTCTTGGCAAAAACTCTTTTTGATTTCATTAACAAGAGTATAAAGAGGGGGCGGATGCCTAAAGTCTGGCATGTCGCCAGGCTTTCTCTTCTGTTCAAGGTTAGGCATGATGACGACAAGCAGGATCCACATCTCTATCGTGGAGTGGCGTCAGAACGCACATTGAAGAAGATTTTCTGTAAGCTGGTTATTCGACGGATTGAGCTCGTGGCTGAAGAGGCACTTCCACCGGAGCAATTCGGTTTTAGGAGAGGCCGACGCCCCCGTGATATATATCCATGTTTTCCAGTCAGAAATCGAGCGAGCTGTGGCACAACCCAAAGGATCTGTATGCAGTCATTATTGACTGCGTCAAGGCCTTTGACAAAGCCCCTCGCCATCTACTGGTTAAAGCATTCCAACGAGCAGGAGTGAGTGGCTCTCTCCTGAGTGTAATAGCAAGTTTCTTTGAGGAGGAGAGCTTCTTGGTAGACGGTGAGCAGGGTGTAATAGAGATTACGCAAAATGTGGAAACTCCGCAAGGAGACTCGCTAAGCGGCGTCTCGTTTACACTTCTCCTTGCTGACCTCGTCGGTTACGTCCGACAGGGGTACCAAAAAGCCGTAGTGGTGATGTATGCAGATGATATCGTGGTCGCTCATCGCGATTTAGGTGCCATCAAGCGCATTACCTCTATGATAGAGGCGTTCCTTGTCTCGAAGGGACTTGAGATAAACACCAGGCCAAAGCCATGAAATTCAGGCGTGGAGGTCGATTGGCTGCCAGAGACGTTATACGTTGCTGCGGCCAACCATTGGAGTTTGTTAACTCTTTCCAGTATCTTGGCCTTTGGGTTCATTATACAGGAACGACGTTCACAGCGCATGTAAACGAAACAGTACGGAAAGCACTTGTCTCTCTTCACGGGGAAGTAGGCAATGCCCGAAGACTGTCCGTTCTCTCAGCAGTGAGGCTCTTCATGCTTAAGATTAATGCTTAAGGGCTGATCTACGGTTAGATGCTTAAGGGCTGATCTACGGTTGTGACAGGGTGTGCAACCACCTCACGCTGGCGAGTTTTAACCAGCTTAAAAGGTGTTTTTCATACTATATGAAACGAGTGCTTTGCTTGCCTATCCGAAAAAGGAGCCGCTTTGTGTATCTCATGTCAGGCTGCCCACCGGCTGCTGAAACAATCCGACTAAGGCTGCAATTTCTTGAAAACGAGACAACTTTGTTTTTCAGTCTAACATACGCTTGACGCCCGTGGGCGTTAAGGGGGTTACTGCGAGACGCCGTATGGACTGCCTCCTTCCTTCTTTATCATCTCAAGCAGCTCGGCAGTGACCCATGGCATACGTGGCTGACCTTTGCTTAACTTTCGCCTAATTTCTCTCTTACCCCTAGTCACTGCCGCCATCACTCTCTGTTAAAGCATGCAAACGCCTAAATGGGAAAATAAAGTTTGACATGTCCGACGACGCGGTTGGAGACTTCAGTGCCTCTAACCTCTGGTCTGACCTTGCATGTGACAACCGCCAATTCTACCAAATACATAGCTCATGGCTATCAATACTTTGCCTATTTAATTACAAACTTCTACGGCAAATACACAGAGTGCATCTGTCGATTGCGTACGAGTGTGTACAAAGTATTATGCGTCTGCCTGCGTGGCCCTTACGAAGAGATTGCTGCACTGCGAAAACAAGACACGTTCAGCCCAGTTGACTACACTGACTTGCAATCCTGAGCTTCGGCGTCATAGATTGATTTAGCAAACGTGGCCATGAGATCCGCTTGCAGGATTGCCAAGTTCGTGCAATTGGCACGTCAAACCGCATCAACCCGCCTCACGCGCGCTGTCACAAAGTCACACAAAAACGCGTCCTCTCAAAACGTCCTCCGTGCCGTACACCAGCATGTGCTGTTATATGCGTGTATATATATATATATTTATATATTCATATGTAAAATGGCATAGACCAAAAACGAAATGTACGTTCGTGCATGCGTGCAAGGTACTTGTCTGCTTACTAATTTGGCCCATACCCTCGCCCGTCTTTCCACCGGCAGGGATAATAATAATTTAGTCGTAATTTATACTCATAATTTAGTCGAAACATTAATTAGAGTTGAATATTGTTATGGTGTATGTAGGTTTACTTGTTAGTTTTTGCTATTTTGTTTTTAATATTTAATAGTGCGTTTCACTCCTGATCACCTACGCTGTGGATTAATTTTTCCTTCCTATACCAACTTAATCTTAACTGTATGCGCAATCCCAATATTTAGGTACTAATAGTTATAAAGATAGTCTGGTAAATACATAATTGAATAACAAACACATTTGAATTTTAAGTAACTAATTATTATTATTATTAACCACAAGTAACTAATTGTTAGATGCACATATGCCTTCATAGTACTCGATCTATCAGGAACCAGGCCTAACTTTCCTAACGTCATTAACTGCATACATATACATTGGTTAATACTCTTCCTCCACTTCTCTCCGCAAAGTTCACACCTGCACTCAGGGGACACTTTGTATTCTTCTCACGCGCCCATATATTCGTATCGAAACCATGGACAGCGAAACAAGTTGTCAAGTATGGATTTCTCTAGTATGGGCGTTCGGCCTCATTGCCTGTGACTTGTAGAATAGTATGTCTATTTCAACCAGTATTTGATCCTACTCATGGAAATATTCATTGAGCGTATCTATTCTCAAGGGCGGGGAAGGGAGGGTGAATGGTCGCTAAAGGTCCGTTAGAAGAAGAGGCGTAGAAGATAACAAAGACTCCGATTGCGGCTAATACGCTACTAACACTTTCTTCAAGAAGATAAGTTTGCTTTAATGCATTCAGGGGGTCTAACATTATTTTAGGTGGGTAATTGGCTTGTAGCATCCTTAAGATGTGCAGTTCATTCATTCATGTAACAGTGAATATAATCACTGTTATATGATGTTTGTTTTCCTTGTGTTCTACCCTTACAAGGCAGCGTATTAGGGGTAACTCCCATTATTTCTCTACTTACCCATAATTACTTCTCTCTCTAAACCCACATTTACTTCATTGATGAACTAAGTATGGGTTTTCACGCTTACACATAGAACATAATTGTTGTGGTTTATATCGAGGATATACTTCGGTGGGAAGTTTTTTTTTTGTGGGTTTGTCTAGCCCCACAATAGTCATGGTTGCTACCATTGACGCGAATACATCACGCATTTCCGAGACCTTGAAAAGTGGGTAGTTTGACTGGGGCGGTACATCCTTCCAAAATAACGCAGGTGTTCTAAGGCCAGCTTAGTAAGCACATAAGGCTTAGAGTAAAAGGGTACTGCGAGTAGCATTACTAGCTTGATCTTAGCTTTCGGTTCAATTGTATACCGTGTAAGCGTGGCTTCTTGATCCTTCTGTTGTTAGGAATTTTACACAAGAGGTATCCGAAAAATGATTACAAGGATAACTGGCTTGTAGCAGTTCTCTCACTGCCCCGCTGGCCTAGGGATTAGGCACTAATTATCTAAGGCTGCTGTGTCATCCGTTGAGGACAGTATACCAAATGTAATCCTGACCAGACAGGAAATTGTAGGGTCAGTGATTATAAAGTATATATGCTGGCTTATATATTCGATAGTGCAACTTAAAGGTATTATATATATATATATATATATATATATATATATATATATATATATATATATATATATATATAGTCGTTAGCACCTTAGAGTAAACTGATTGTCTCCGCGCGAACGTGCAGTCACGGATTTTCTAACTCAGGAGTACCCAAGTTCAACAATGCGCCCCGAACGAATACTGCGTTTCCTCGTTGAATGTCGAGCGCCAGCCTGTGACGCAAAAACTGCTTCCCATTCATCGTTGCCCAAAAATGCCCCTATCCTGTCCCCGCAGCCTGGATCAATTATACACGATGACACGATTGAATATATATATAAGTAATAAACGTTTTGTGTTCGCATGTTGTTTTAGTATCTGTGGCGTATTGAATCTGGAATGAAGCCTTCTACGCACGCGGATCTAATCAGCCCGATGCTTTGGAGGAAACGGTACGTTCTATTAGAAATGTAGTTATTTGTAAGATTTTTGATTCAGTGAGTTTTTTGCTGTACACAAGAGCAAATATAGGCATCTGAGGCATCTCGCTTAGTTAGTTAACTTTTTCTTTTGGAGGGACTAACTGGGTAATGCGGTTTGCACACACGGACACCACGGTAGGAAAGCTCACTGCAAATGCGGGCCGGTAGTGTGGGACTCCAACCCACTAAAAACCCGTCATGTCCCCATCCCCACACTCAACTGAGAACTGCGCAAGCAGTACTTCAATCAATTGAGGGGGGGTGAATAGTAGCGTCCTTATCTTAGCTGCCCTGGAGTGCCTCACGGGGCCTTGTCAAGTAAAAAAATTCTTCTCTTCTTTGGCGTGCATAATACGTTCGATTGTTCGAGCTATAAGATTGCAGTCATCACGTGAGTACATAAGAAGGTGTGCCAGCTTCTTAAGACAGCCGTCACTTGCTGTGGTTATGTCCTTGCGTAATGGAGCCCACGCCGGGCACAGCAATATTGTGTGTTCCGGCGTGTCCTCCGTTGTTCCTTCACAGTGCTTGCAGAGTGGCGTATCTGCTTTTCCTATTCTAAAGAGGTAACTCTCGAAGTTGCCATGCACTGTGAGCACTTGAGTCACGTGGTGTGTCAACTCGCCGCCGGACCGGTTAATCCACGCCTTAACGTCAGGGATCAGAGCCTTTACACGGGCCCCAGGTGCCCCGTTCTGTATGGCGTCCCATTCATTTTGCCAAGAAATCAACGTTGTTTCCCTTTCTTCTTCCTTATTGCTTGTCGGTTCCGCCCACAAGCGACGACGTTCGTCGGCCTTCAGGTCCCAAGGGATCGTACCAGCCAGTACAAGGACAGCCGCCGTGCTGACCGTCTTGTAAGCCATCGTAATCCATAAAGCCGCGATTCGTCTTGCGCATCAGCGCCCTGTTGCGGGTTAGAGTCAGTGTGGTTAGTGGCCACACAGGGGCCGCGAATAACATAATCGACTCGGCAACCGACATAAGAAGGCGTCGCGTTGATTCTCGCGGTCCGAATGTATTCGGCATCAGCCGGGCGATGTCGTGTGAAACTTGGCTTTGTGAAAGTGGCTTTCTCGGCAGCCAAGCGAAGATGAGGTGTTCCCCGCAGGCCTCTGTCCAGGTACATTCCCAGATAGCGGGCTGATTGAACCACTCCAATATCCTGGCCGTTCAAGATTAGCTTTGGGAGAGCACACCCTCTTGGGCCAAGGACGATGACTCCCTCGCTTTTGGTAGGGGCCAGCGTCAAATCCGCTCCCCTCATCCAGACGGAAATCTCGGCCAGGGCGTCATTGGCTCTAAGTTCCAGTTGCTGGGGGGTGCCGCCCTGTACTACAACTGCAAGGTCGTCCGCATACGCAAGTAGCTCTGTCCCTTCTGGTAGGTTCTCGTAGGACATCGTCGTACGCCAAGTTCCATAAAAGAGGACCCAAGATGGAGCCCTGGGGAGCTCCAGCTGTCATTTCAAATTCGGATCCCTCATTGTCTACCCGAGAGTTGTTAGTTAGTTAACCTGAGTACACACAGTAATACCACAATGATACCCTAGTAAAATGTTCGTTAGTCGTCACATAATAAACCACGTATGACAGAAGACGCATTGTTATCCCATTCCAGCAAATGTTGCGTGAAACAGCCAACTTATGTCAACCCGAAACGACTACAGCCTGCCGCAGCGTGCCACAGTTCGCGGCTGCTCGAATGGGATCAAGGAAAAGCGTTCGTCTAGTTAATCAAGTTCAAGCAGTCGTCTTAGTAATCAAGTTTAAGCATTCGTCTTGCCAATCAAGTTTAAGCGTTCGTGTTGCCAATCAAGTTCATGCAATCCTCTTGCTAATCAAGTTCAAGTATTTCTTTTGCCACTCAAGTTCAAGCGTTCGCTTTGTCAATCAAGTTCAAGCATTCGCTTTGTCAATCAAGTTCAAGCATTCCTCATTCTAATCAAGTTCAAGCGTTCGTACTGTCAATCAAATGCAAGCATGCCTCATGCCAATTAATTTCAGACGTTCGTCTTGCCAATCAAGTTCATGCAATCACCTTGCCATCACGTTTAAGCATTCCTCTTTCCAATCAAGTTCAAGCGTTCGTCTCGCCAATTAAGTTCAAGCGTTCTAACGCTTTAAACAAATCTAAGTCACTGTTCGAATCGTGTCAAGGAAATAATAGGCGTTTCAGTCTTTAAAAGTCACACTCAGCAACACCGTGTACATATATATATATATATATATATATATATATATATATATATATATATACATATATATATATATATATATATATATATATATATATATATATATATATATATATATATATATATATATATATATTAGGAAAGTCAATAAGTGTGTCGGCTTTTTTACCCGATTTTAAAGAGCCTTATTTATGCAGACAACAGTATTTTTATTCAATGATATATTGACCGTTTTGTTCGATAACCTTCGCCCATTGCCTCGGTAGATCCATGATTCCTTTCTCCTAGAACGTCTTGTCCTTCTCGTCGAAATACTGAGTGAGGGGATTTTTTATAGCCTCTAAAGATTCAAATGTTGTGCCATCAAGGGAGTCCTGGAGAGACCTGAACAAGTGATAATCAGATGGTGCGAGGTCGGGACTATAAGCTGGGTGCGGCAGCACATCCCAGTCAAACTCCGCCAGTTTTTGCCGGGTGGCCAAACTTTTGTGTGGTGTCGCCTTATCATGTTGAAAAGTGACGCCCCACCTGTTTGACAATTCCGGGCGCTTCGTTGCTACTGCAGCCTTCAAATCTTCGAGTTGTCTGCAGTAGACGACGGAGTTGATCGTCTGACCCATTGGAAGCAGCTCAAAATACACGACGCCCTTACAGTCCCACCAGCAACACTGCATAACCTTCTTCTGATGAATTTCGGGTTTAGGGATAGCTGCGGCCTGAGAACCTCTGGGGACCCAACTTCTTTTCTGTGTTACGTTTCTGTAGAGTATCCATTTTTCATCGCCGGTTATCAATCTCCTCAGAAATGGCTCATTCGAGTTCTTCCGGAGGAGTGCGTGACAGGTATCGACTCGCCCTTCAAGCTGCCTATCATTGACGTCGTATGGTAGCCAGATATTCCGCCTGCACGAGAAACCTGCATCATGGAGGCGATTTCAAACGGTTCCGTGGGAGACTCCCGTTACATCTTCAATTTCTTTTATGGTCAAACCTGGGTTCGAAGTAACCAGGCTTATGACTTCGTCGGTCTCCACAACATTGGGTCGTCCTGACCTCGGTTCATCTTTGAGATTGAAGTTTCCAGCTTTGAAACGGGCGAATCGCTTTTCGACTGTGGACTTGTGTACTGCGTTTTCGCCGTAGACTGCACATATCCTCCGGGTTGTTTGCGCTGCACTTATGCCTTCACGGTAGGAGAACAACATAATGTGTCGAAAATGCGTATTTTTGTCCTCCATTGCAAACAGCTGCCAATTCCGCAAACGAAACGGTAAAGTTGGAACCGGTATACCGTCGCACCGCCACGGGTCTGCTCCTGAATGTAAACACCCAGCCGCACTCTCAGGCGGCCCTGCTGCAGAGCGCGGGAATTTCAAAAATGTGGTCCCAGAAAGCCGACGAACTTTTTGACTTACCTAATATATCTCAAACTATAATAAACGATATTTATATATATAAAACTACAGATTTGTTTTTAATTCTACGAGTGTATAAATATAAATAGTGCCAGGTTTTGAGGTTGGTACAGGCGAAGGACAATTTTGCTGAGGTCTAGACAAATTCAGAGGTTGTAGGTGTTATTACTGGAAAAAAAGATTATGCTTAGTACAACAGACCCCCCTCCCAATGACTGTGAGCAACATTATTTTTTTCCTATGGGATGACAGGAGCTAAAAAATGTCATTAAAGACGTTGGTAGTCATCTTCCCTCCTATATAAAATATATATATGAAAAAATATATATATCTCCTATATAAAATATTTCTTGTGTGTTTTGAAAAGTAAAGTGTACAGTGATAATTCCATGAGCATAGGGAAACGAATGACTAATATTACAGTGTGCACTAATGTTATTTAACCAGGTTTATGTGAAAAAGTGCTACCTATCTGGTATCCCGTATACAACTTAATAAAGTTAAAAAGGACACAGTTTTGTCGATTTTGTAATTCCTTAGAAATAGCATTGCACCCATATTAGAAAAAAATAATGTGGTCATTTTTTACGTTACTTGTGATCCCAGGCTATTTTGCGAACACCCTATAACAAAAGAGAGAAATACTTACACTCCCGCCCTTTAACCGCGATTTAATACGCGCGGACCCGAACGGGAGTGCCCACCAGCCCGAATTGACAGGCCGGCAGATCCCCCACCCTCCCCCCTATCGAGGTTCGGAATGGGGGTACCACACTACTCCACCGTACCGATTAGACGCATTCACCTCGCGATTCCGCGTTACACCCCAGAATATACATTCCCCCCGAAGGAGGTCCGACCACTCCAGAGCAGGGGTTCCCCGTAAAATACGGGGCCAGAAGGCCCTCTCGACCGGTGGTCTGCGTTCGTGTGGCCACTTCTCACTCATTTTGCCTATTAAGCCAAGGCAGCAGGCGTCCCGGACGGTACCACCGAGTGTCACTCGGGGCGTTAACCGTCCAGCCCGGGGGACTTCTATGCAGCACAAGTCCCCCGTATTGGCAGTAGCCTTAACAGCCCTCGAATGGGCCACGACAGGATGACAATATAAATTCGTTGACACCCAAATCTATCGTATGCCTTGCCCCCCGGTTAGTTGTTAAAACACGGGAGTGTCGGTTTCGGGAGTTTGTAACGTTACTTGTGATCCCAGGCTATTTTGCGAACACCCTATATATATATATATATATATATATACGAGGTGTGTTCAAAAAGTATCGCGACTTTTGTGTTTTTTCAAAAATTATTCATTTATTCATGAATATCTATTTTGTCCCCTTCAAAGTAATCCCCATGAGATATTATACACTTGTGCCAACGGTTTTTCCAATCTTCGAAGCACTTCAAAAAAACATTTTTTTTTTTTGATCTTGTTCAGCTCCTCCTTCGATGCCGTCTTTATCTCGTCAAGCGTAGCGTAACGTCGTCCTTTCATGGGCCTCTTCAGTTTAGGGAACAAGAAAAAGTCACAGGGGGCCAGATCTGGGGAATACGGTGGCTGCGGCATCATTAGTGTGTTGTTTTTGGCCAAAAACTCGCGCACAAGCAACGATGTGTGAGCAGGGGCGTTATCGTGGTGCAAAAGCCAATTTTTGTTCTTCCACAAATCCGGGCGTTTCTGGCGGATTGCTTCGCGCAAATTGCGCATAACTTGCAGGTAATATTCCTTATTGACCGTTCTACCCTGTGGCAAGAACTCATGATGCACCACGCCCCTGCAATCGAAGAAAACTGTCAGCAAAACTTTCACATTCGACCGAACTTGGCGCGCTTTTTTCGGTCTTGGTTCGTGCGGCAGCTTCCATTGAGATGATTGATCTTTGGTTTCCACGTCATAACCATAAACCCACGATTCGTCACCAGTTATGATCCTCTGGAGCAAATTTGGGTCGTCGCGGACAGAGTCTAACATCTCATTAGCAATGTTCATGCGATGCTGTTTTTGGTCGCAATTGAGCAATTTTGGTACGAATTTCGCGGTGACCCGTCTCATGCCCAAATCATTGATAAAAATCGAATGGCACGAGCCAATCGATATGTTTAGGTCCTCAGCAACTTCTCTAACGGTGATTCGACGATTGGCCAATACCATTTTCTCCACTTCATTAATTTTTTCGTCTGTTGTTGAAGTGCTCGGGCGTCCGGCACGCTCTTCGTCGTTCACATCTTCTCGGCCTTCTGAGAACATTTTGTACCACCGATAAACGTTGCTTCGGTCCAAGGTAGCTTCTCCGTATGCTACAGTCAACATTCGGAATGCATCCGCGCACTTAATTTCGTTTTTCACACAAAATTTGATACAGGTTCTTTGATCCATTTTTTTGAATAGGTAAAAATCGAAGACGATCCAAAACAC
This sequence comes from Dermanyssus gallinae, assembly GCA_003439945.1. NCBI lineage: Eukaryota > Metazoa > Arthropoda > Arachnida > Mesostigmata > Dermanyssidae > Dermanyssus > Dermanyssus gallinae. The sequence goes on along the minus strand of QVRM01005678.1, from coordinate 65,141 downwards.
GTGCAAGCAAAGCAGCTGTCAACAATTAAGTGAACATTCAAAATGGCCGAGCTTGTCGGCATAAGTGAGAGACATGAGTACCAACATAACGCCACAAAAAATCGAAATTCGAATATACGTAACCCGCGAAAATTCAAAAGTCGCGATACTTTTTGAACACACCTCGTATATATATATATATACATAAAATCACTATGTATTCATGTGTGGCAAGATATACATTTGTGATGTAAGAACATGTGCCCAGCCCGCTCCCGGCATAACTCAAGGTGTTAGGTCCAGGGTTGGGCTGGTCCACTTACCCAGGGCACCTCTCACCCAAGCGGCACTCCCCCTCTGAACATCTAATGACAGACGTTCCAGTAAATTTTCTTGTCTCCTGTAGCAAGCGCCAATTTTCGTCCGACATCATTGGGCAGTTTCTTCGTGAGCAATCCCGCCCCCCCCCCTTCCCAATGTCTTAAACGCAAGGGGCGAGAACAAGTATGAGTAACCGACGCATGAATACTTTCTGCACTTGGCTGCCACCGACCATTGAGGGGGCTAAAAAGTCGGTTCCGGTCTCGCCCCACACCACCATTCGGCCCCGCTCGAAGGGAGTTAGGGTCATACGATCAGGTCCCCTTCCATTGTCTCTAATTAAGCCAAAAGGCTCTAAAATGCATGGGTAGCCTGTCGGTCCCAGCCCTCTGGTAGATGTCTTGTTCAGGGCTGAGTGGCGTGCGATTCTGCTTGACTCTGGGGACAGGAAAGCCCATGGTGTCCTAGGGAGTCGACCTCGTCACCGCATTTTGACCTGTGTGGGGAGACTAGCTCAGATTCCAATCTCCAGCAGACTAGTATTCGTGTAGACTCGTCATCCAGGAGGATACCCGGCTGAGGGCTCAGGAGGGCGTGCAGCCACGTACCTGCACCCGGTAAAGAAACTGCCTGTAACCCCGCTTTGTTGGCAGCTGTAGTTTTTCGGTCCCATAAACCATTCCATCGACCGTCGTTTGCTAGTTCTGACCACGCGAGCTAAAGATAGGTAGAGACTCACAAAATGCTATGGCGTCATTCTAAGCCCGTTTAAGTAAAGCTCGGAAATTCGCAACCGCCCGGGGGTCCAGGATAGACTCAACGTCACTTGTCGCCGAATGCAAGAATACAATGTGTGCTGCGATTTAAACAGAAACTGCTTCAGGCAGGCCCAGTCCACCTCCGTCTACGGGTAAGAAGACCTGAATTATGAGATCGTTTTGCAACCGCAGGTTAACTATAGATTTCAACGCAAGGCCCAACTTTAAGGTAATTTCCTTTAACTGGGACATGAAGATTGATTCCCCTGAACAGGTAGTTTAGCCTCGAGGCGAAGAAACATGAGTGTAGAAGGTCTAACCTCCGCTGGGCACCCAGTTGGGAAAGGCGATTAAAACCAATCTCGAGTTACTCTCTTCCTCGTTCAAATTTCGCTCCAAGGTGCCAAGATAACAGGATACCCCAACGAGATCCAGGTCGTCACTTGTTACGCGGCAACTCGGAAGTAGCATACTGCATAGCGGATATTTCAGCTGTACCTAAACAGATGATGTAAATCTCACACTTAGTTGGGTTCAGCTCCAAACCACTGCATGTGGCAAAGCTTAATATCTTCTTCATGTCCTCACAGACCGTACCAATGTTACCTCCGATAACCCCGAGTGAGTTGACCAAGTCTTTAATGGCAAGACAAAACAGGGGGGGGGGAACGAGGCGAGAGAGTCTCCCTGCTGAATCCCTACAGCGGAAGTGAGCAGTGCCGAGGGTAAGGCCAAGTGCGACGAATCACCGTAGGCCAATTTGACTTGGTGATAAAGGGCAGGGGCCTCATCTCCAACCACTTTCAACAAATGATCCCCCCTGACGGTGTTGAACGCGTTCTTAAAATCAAGTTTAACTAACACAAATGGGTCGAGCCGAGAATCTATAAAAGCCCTGATAGCATGAAGTTGTGAGGGAGTAGGTGACGGCCAAAACAAGTTCGGTTGCACGGGGGGTTGTTTTTCCCGAAACGACGCTGCGGCGGTTAATTCATCGACGTCGTCAGATAGAATAAGGCGTGCTGCTCCCGACGCGTTGCCGCCTGGTGGCTTGGCCAACACTCTCAGCACGACTGCTCGACTCACCCGCGGTAAGCAGGGGAGCCAGGTCTGTAAGCCATTTTTTTTATAAAATCCTCGTGTGTAGTGCATCTCTACTAATCATTGTCTTATCACAATGGGTTGTTTAGCGGGTGTGGTTGTGGCTATGGCTTTTTACAAACAGTGCTAATTCCCTTGGTTGCGTTTAGTTTAATTTATCTCTTGCCATGTTTATCACTGAATTATAATGCCACTTCAGCGCGATGTGTTCTATGGGTTCTTCTTCTATATTATACGCTTTACACCAAACGCTTTTAATTTCCGAATATCTGGCCACCAGCAGTCGCGTGTTGAGCATATTGGCTTTATATTCAGCAAACAGACCTGAAACTTGCAAGTTTATGACCACACCAACAGAGCCGTTTCAAACCGTCGGCATCGACCTCGTCTCGCTCAACGAAACTACCTCCGGCAACAGAGTGATAGTGACCGCAGTGTGCCACCTTACTAAGCACTTGGTCGCCGAGGCGCTGCCGAACGGCTCAGCGCCAGAAGTGGCTAAGTTTCTAGTGAACAAAATCATCTTAGTGCATGGTGCCCCGAGACTGCTTATAAGCGACCGCGGAAAATCTTTTATGCCCTCACTCATCAACGAATTGACCAAGTGGAAAAACATCGAACACCGCTTGACGTCACCATACCATCCACAGACCAACGAGTTAGTCGAACGATTTCACAGGACACTACTTGACATGCTTAGCAAATACATCGGCGAGAAGCAGCGCGACTGGGACGAACAACTACCATTCGTCGTCCACGCATACTACACAGCCGCGAACGAATCGACCAAGTTCAGCCCGTTCTACTTGATGCACGGTCGAGAGGCCCTTTCCACATTCGACGCACAGCTGCCCGCCCAGTCTACCCTGGCCCACCTCCCACTACATGACTACTTAGAACGTCTTATCCTGCACACCGAAGAAGCAAGAGACCTGGCAAAGTCACTAGCCGACCGCGCCAAGACTACAAACAAGGACCGTTGTGACAAAAAGTGGCGTGAACCATCGTTCCGAGAAAACGATTTAGTGCTGATATATACTCCAGTAGACTCCAGTCAGGTCGGAGAATCCGACAAGCTGCAAGGAAGATACTTCGGACCATATGGAATCGTGAGTGTGACCAGCTCGACGACCGTAGAAGTAGAACCGACCGAAGCAGTCAACACCCCAAGACCACGGCGTACGCGACAGATAGTCCACGTATCCAGAGTCAAACCATACATCCCGTCCTACGACAGAGACCGCCACAGTGACTAGCCCGGTATAATAGACCGGCCGACCACCTCCTACGTCTGCAATAAACCGACCCCTCCGAATCAACGACTACCACCGAGTCGGCCCGGCCGCGCACGGCAACCCCCGAAATGGACGCGTTTGTTTGATTACCAGACTAAACCGCCACAGTTGGCTCGGGACGAGCCAATTCAAGGAGTGTAACGAAGCTAACCACAGCATAGCAACAGAAGCCACCGCATCGAGACCATCATGGACAACCTGGCATACGACCGGCCAGCCACATGCGGACGTCCATATGGCACGTTGACCATCGTCCACGGACCGCGTCACATCGATGGTATCGGCATCATCATCATCATCATCATCAAGACTACACACCGACCGGCGGGGCGGCACTACCGAAGACAACGTGCACAGCCGGAAAGGAGCGGTTAATCCGACCAATCAACGGCGTGATAGATTCGAGGCATTTTTATAACATTATGACTATACGACCGCTCGAGCAAATAAATAGCCCGGGAGAAGAATGCTTGTTACACATTTTCCGTCCGGCTACCTTAAGAGTCCGATCTTATGATGTGTGTTGTCACACATTGCCCTGAGTCTCTCGTGCTGTAGTCGCCGCCCGGCTGAACTACCATCCCCAGTAACTTAGCGTAACAACAACATCGTTACAATCTGACGCTCTTTCTCTCTACGATTGAATTGACGTCAACATCGATGTTACGATTGTTTTAGTGTCAGCTCCAGCTAGTACATATGTGGCAGTGCGCCGGAGGTTCGAGAGTCTTGGGCATCCTGCGACCGTGTGGTCCACGTCGTCAGGTACCCCGGTTGTGCACAGATTTCAGATGTCTGAAAGGGGGACTTGCCTATCCTCATCATATATGTTTGGAATTGGCCGCGTCCCGTCACAGCCTGTGTGGCGTAGAATGATAACGAGCCTTGGCCTGGCCCGCGATTCCATTTATGTAGATTTATGACGAGGTGGCGTGCCCAGCCCGCACTGGGGTACTTACTGGCCGCAATTGACAGATTGATCAGATATGATACAGGGTCAACAAGAACATCGGCTGCTCTTCGCAATACCTGGGATGGAATTTGTTCGGGTGCAACTAAGCATATCTTTATTTTGCGTAGAAGATGCGCGATCTTTATAGTATGGAGCGGCTGAAATGAGATGTGGAAGCAAATTTTGCGTGAAACAGCCAACTTACGTCAACCCGATGTGGAAAACGACTACAGCCTGCCGCAGCGTGCCATAGTTCGCGGCTGCTCGAATGGGCTCAAGGAAAAGCGTTCGCTCTGTTAACCAAGTTCAAGCGTTCGTTTTGTTAATCAAATTCAAGCATTCGTTTTGTTAATCAAGTTCAAGCATATCTCCTGCTAATCAAGTTCAAGCAGTCATCTTAGCACTCAAGTTTATCTTACCAATCAAGTTTAAGCGCTCCTCATGCCAATCAAGTTCAAGCCTTCGTCTTGTCAGTCAAATGCAGGCATTCCTCTTGCCAATCAAGCTCAAGCATATATATATATATATATATATATATATATATATACATATATATATATATAAAACTTTAATAAACAATATTTATATATTTAAAACTACTGACTTGTTTTTAATACTACGAGTGTACACATATAAATAGTGCTAGTTTTTGAGATTTGTATAGGTATGTATAGGCGAAGGACATTTTTCACCGGGGTCCTAGGGTCCGGGTGAGGGGGAAACGCCTTAGGTGATTGGCGCTCGTTTTCTTCTGTAAAATGGCTTTGAAGACTTCAGCTATGATGTTCCAGTGTAAGAAAGATTTCGCCATTTTCTTGCTGACGTCACGCAAGTTGAAAGCCTATGTATTCTGTTCTGCTGGCTTTATATTATTACCATGGTATCATTATATGACTTGTTTTACAAAAATCCTCGTCTGTAGTGCATCTATAATATTCATTGGTTTATCACAATAGTTTGGTTTGGCGGGTGTGGTTGTGGCTATGGCTCTTTACAATCAACGCCAATTTTCTTGCCTACGTTTAGTTTCATTTATCTCTTGCCATGTTTATATCAATGAAATCTGATACCACTTCAGTGCGATGTGTTTCATGGATTCCTCTTCTATATCATACGCTCTACACTAAACGTTTTCAATTTCCGAGTATGTGGTCACCAACAGTCGCGTGTTGAGCATACCGGCTCTATAATCAGCAAACAGACCTGAAACTTGCAAGTTTGTGTGTATAAATATTTTCGGCCGTATTTTTTTTTGTTGTCTGTACAAATGCAAGGATGTCTTTCTTTCCATATTCATATGCTCCATCTTTCCTCGGTTGTTTCGTCAATTTGATTTTTCACATTCTTGTTTATTATTTTCATTGTCATCATCTCGTGTTCTTCAAAGGCCATCGTATTGCACTTAAATTTGCGTTCAAGGAACTTTACCCGTATATTCCGCTTATCATTTTTGCAGTCCATTTTGCTATCAGCAGTTTGGCCGCCCAGTTTTGTTCTTCATTACCTGCAGCTATATTTTTCAGACGGCTCACATACGATATCATTGCTTGTGTTTCCCTTGCCCGAGGCTAGAGACTCAAAACTCGGCTTCGATAAACTGTGCTGCACATGAGTACCTACTTTACTTTGCATGCTGGCCAACTGCCCGTTGTATCGTGTCAAGACTGTTTACCATGCTTGCATCTAAACTGTTTGTGCCACTGTCGGCACAAACGCGCTTTTCTAAAACTCCTTAGCCAGATAAATCTGTTGTGGCTATACAAAGCCTTCTTTCTTACAACATTTTGTTAATATAAAACGGTTTTATTTCATTTTGAAGTTACAGTGGAATATGAATATCTAACTACTCTTGGGCTTGTGAGGGGTGCTACCAATCGAGCTTATCCTCGAGGCAGCCCCTCATTGTGCCCATAATTGCTGCCGCATTGCCGCGCTGAACCGCCAGAGATAGCCGCTGGAGTAGAAAGTCGAAAGCTCTTTTGTCCCGCGTCGTGAGTTCAATTCGTTTGCCAATCTTCTGTAAAAGTGACCATGCCTCAGGGCCAGGTCCCCCTAGTGTCTCCAATACTAGTGGCACAAAAATGAACTCGTCGGTGAGCTGGGCGTATTTGTTGGTCTTTAGACGTTCAGCCTTGCGTGCTGCGGAGCCAGCGGCTGATGCGCTGGCCTCCATGTTCGAGGGGGCGAGCGTGTCGGTGACTGTAGCATCCCAAATAAGCGCCTTTCCCCTTTCAAAAGGGATAAGGGTAAGACCGTCAGGCCTCTTTCCGTCGCTTCTCAGGAGGCCGGTTGGCTCTCGAATACATGGCAGTAGAGCTGACCTTAAGGCCCGGGCGGTAATCTCGTTAATCTCGCTGTGACGGCTTTGACGTCCTTCGCTTCTGTTGCAGGATAGCCCGTGGGTTCCCCAAATGTTCACTTGTGCTTTTGTTAATTATAAGCTCGTTTGATTTAATATGTAGCTTCTGTAAAATATTTACTCGATATACTGACCCATTCCAATCCTAATCGACTTTCTATCCTCTTGTTATGGAAAGTAGATATACAAGTTTTATTATTTTTATAAGTGATTAACATTTGTGCTGAGGTTCACAGCTTCCCAAAGTCATCAAATGCTAGTATAGAGTGTTTATATTACATGTTTTCTTAGTATTTTGTATATTGTCATTCGTATTTGGCTGATATTAGAGTAAGGTACCTAAATAGTATTATTTGGCAATTTAATTGAGTGTGGTTAAAGAAGTTGCGCGCACGTCTGGAGGGAGCTTGTTCCAATATGTGGCACCGAAACTTGATAATGAGAAACGATATTGGCTACATGATGCTGCAGACAAGATGAGAAGATGTGTGTGTGTGTGTGATCCCCTTGTGTTAATAGTCAATGTCAAGTGAGAAAGATTGAGTAGGCTGGAATAAATTCCCATTAATATTCGTTTGATCTTACTAACGACAGACATTTCTATTTGCAGAGGGTACGCCAGGATCGACATCTCTACGTATAGTTAAAACGCGGGATGACGCGATATTATTTAAGCGCTTTGGGGTGCTTCTTTTGAGGTTTGGGGAAAATGCTTTATGCACATATATTACCCCCCCCCCCCTCCACGGTTCGGCACTGTTTGTCAGTTTTACTAGGCCCTGGGGGGGAGAGTCATCTGCTCTACATGTCCGGCATGGTCTCCTAGGCCTGTAAGGACCTCTCGCAATCTCTTCTAGCAAGACAAACGCGTCTTTCTTTTTCCAGACGGAGTTTTTCTCTGATGCTCCGGGCTAGATATGACTTACTCTCCACGAGTGGATTAACGTCAACATCGATGTTACGATTGTGTTAGTGTCAGCTCCAGCTAGTCAATATGTGGAAGTGCGCCGGAGGTTCGAGAGTCTTAGGCATCATGCGACCGTGTGGTCCACGTCGTCAGATACCCCGATTGTGCACAAAACGCAGATGTCTGAGTGGGACTTGCTAATCCTCATCATATATGTTTGGAATTGGCCGCGTCCCGTCACAGCCTGTGTGGCGTAGAATGATAACGAGCCTTGGCCTGGCTCGCGATACCGTTTATGTAGATCTATGACGAGGTTGGCGTGTCCAGCCCGCACTGGGGTACTTAGTGGCCGCAATTAACAGATTGATCAGATATGTGTATGTCACCGAATACAGGCTTAATGGCATTCTAGAGATTTCTTCTATCCTGGATGTTTTTCTGTACCAGTTTCCCATTAAAATCAAGTCTACACTTTCTAGAAGCAGCAAGTATCTTGTTTCTTAACTTCCTAAATAAACCTCGCTTCATCGCATCATCTGGATTAGCTTTAAACCTTTAAAATTAGATGAGCGCAGTATTTCTTGGAGATCCCAAGAGTTTTGATCATTGCAAAGAACATCGATATTAGCATCTCCAAAGAGAAGCCTATTTTGGTATATATAGATATATATATATCGTTTTATTTCATTTTGAAGTTACAGTGGAATATGAATATCTAACTACTCTTGGGCTTGTGAGGGGTGCTACCAATCGAGCTTATCCTCGAGGCAGCCCCTCATTGTGCCCATAATTGCTGCCGCATTGCCGCGCTGAACCGCCAGAGATAGCCGCTGGAGTAGAGAGTCGAAAGCTCGTTTGTCCCCCGTCGTGAGTTCAATTCGTTTGCCAATCTTCTGTAAAAGTGACCATGCCTCAGGGCCAGGTCCCCTAGTGTCTCCAATACTAGTGGCACAAAAATGAACTCGTCGGTGAGCTGGGCGTATTTGTTGGTCTTTAGACGTTCAGCCTTGCGTGCTGCGGAGCCAGCGGCTGATGCGCTGGCCTCCATGTTCGAGGGGGCGAGCGTGTCGGTGACTGTAGCATCCCAAATAAGCGCCTTTCCCCTTTCAAAAGGGATAAGGTTAAGACCGTCAGGCCTCTTTCCGTCGCTTCTCAGGAGGCCGGTTGGCTCTCGAATACATGGCAGTAGAGCTGACCTTAAGGCCCGGGCGGTAATCTCGTTAATGTCGCTGTGACGGCTTTGACGTCCTTCGCTTCTGTTGCAGGATAGCCCGTGGGTTCCCCAAATGTCCACTTGTGCTCGGACACCGGTGTTCCTCCGTTAGCCTTGTTCCCAACCTCAAGCCGATGCACAGACGAAAACTTTCGTGATCAAGTACACTGCCAAGGTTTGAGGAAGGGATGGCTTGGAGCCATTTGCTAGCCCCTTTTTGGACAACTGCCTGTAGTCGGGCTTTGTCTGCCGTGGACAGTGCATCGGACAGTAAACGCTGATATTTCTTGGATACTATGAGATCGTCATAGGACCTCTGCAGGTGTTTGTTTGCCTCTGGGAGTAGGCCTAAGAGGTTCTCGAATTTTGTATCAGCAGCTTTTTTGGCATCCTGGAAAGCCTGCAAGGCTATGGCCGGGCTGATGTGCTGGACTGTAGCTTCTGAGGCGTGTAATGAAGCTACGTGACAGCTGGCTGCCAGATCTGCTGCAGAGCGGATTCCCAAACCTCCGAGTCTAAGAGGAAGGGTGGCTTGAGCCCAGTTGTTGTCGGCCAAGTTTAGATTGAGGAGGTCGCTAAGGCTGGTCCTAAGGCTATTGTCTAACTCCTTCAGCAGGTCCTGGTTTGCTCCGACGTCCGTGGTGCGGAGGAAGTGGACAATTCTCGATGAGCCCAAAGATGATTTTAATAGGTGATATGCGCTATGGGGATTAAGCAGGTTTAGCCGGTTTAGGCGAGAGCAAAGGCTCTTTATCTTACCTGCGAGTTCTGGGTGAGTGGCGGCCGACCCAACAGGGGACCCTAAGAGCGTCATATCTGCTGCCTCGACTTGTTTGCACCCCGGAAGAAGTGCCTCAAAGGCGGATATGTTCGGCTGGCCTTTGTAAATAATTTCGCACTTCTGGGGGTTGAGCTCAAGACCACTCTTCTGACCGAAGTCAAGAACTCTCTTAATATCTGCCTGTACCACAGATGCTTCTCCCCCAATGGTGCCATCGTCTAGGTACCAGAGGTTTAAGGGGGACTGGATAGAATTGACCAGTTCTTTGATTGCTAGGCAGAATAGCGGCGGACCAAGGGGGTCGCCCTGCTGCACGCCGCTGCACGAGAAAATTGTTCTTTCACCGAATGAGAGCTCTGAACTGGATCTGTAGGTTTGGTCAACTAAGGGGGCTGCCTCTGGCCAATCCGTTTGTACAGTTTTTAGTATGTGGTCGCGACGGGCATGGTTAAAAGCATTCTTAAAATCGAGTTTGGCGGCGACGAAATTGTTGGGTGCGCTCGACATAAAAGCTCTTGTTGTGTGAACCACTGAACCAATTTTGGTTGTTATCTTTGAAATTATTTGTATAGTCGATTTATGAAATCGGAGGCTTTGCCAGATGACTGGTTATAGAATGCGCCAACCAGAAGAGATTTTCCCTCCATCACACCACTCACCTCTACTACTACAATTATACTCTCGCAGAAAAATTTGCATTCGGCGTCGGCCTTTACGCAAGTTGCATAATAATCATTAAGGATGTTAGACACAGTCTGTGACTATCTCATGATCAATCTTCAGTTTGACACACTTTTTTTCTGGGCACCTCCCATGACTGGTTAGATGGCTTCCCATAGGCTCCGCCACTCCTGTATTCTATCGCGAGCAATCTTCCCATTAGCTTCCTGTGTGCACTTTCTTGAAAACGTGATCGACTGTGATCACTCTCTCGGTAAAGCATGCAAACGCCTCGTCTACCCCGAGATACCGTATAGATCGTTCCAATCAGTCATTGAACGTTCTGCCAATATTTGGTCGTAATTGTACTTATACGTCATAGGGGCACGCCAGACTATTCTACTAGAGACTACAAAAATAAATGTTGCAACTCGCCTAAGACACCTTCTTTCTACACACCGTAAATGTCCCGAGCGGCTTCGGCAGCTTTTTGAGCTCGATGAAAAGCGAAGAAGAGAAGGTGTCCAAAATGCAGATTTTTGCCTCCTGGGTATTCCACTTCTAAGCCTGAAACAAAGAAAAAAATTAAAATATTAAAAAAAAAATAATACAGGCTTGTAGAGCAGACAGATCTCTTCCAAATGCATATCATAACAATATGCCATTATAGCATAGCATTATGCCAAAGAACAAAATAAATCGTTGTAAAACAAAAGAAGCATAAAACGCTACAAACTTATTTTCGAACCTTATAGTTGTGGTTTTAGTTTCATTTTTTTGTTTCCTCCTAATCACGTTTGTCATAAGCTTGCTCTCGTATAATTTGTAGCTATCCTTGTGGTTCCTGGCCTATTCGTTTTTAGGGAAGCTGGTAGTGACGAGCGGTAACCCGGGAGAATTAAATCTATTGACCCTTAATCCGCCTCCCTCATTAGAACAAGAGTTATTTGTTGTTCCTCTCCGTACTGCTGCAGTTTTTACTTCGGTTGCTTGTATGCTTGCTGTTGTTGTTACTGCAAAAAGGCAAGAGTAACGTAATGACAGACCTTTTAATTTATTTATTACTACTGGGTTTTGCAAATCATGCATACGTTATTTTTCCGCGTAAGCTTTGACTTGTTTTATATTCACGTTCCGCATCTCTCTGGTCTCCGTTAGCGTGCCACTGTAAACACACTGCTCGATCTTTAGCCCATATTTTGTATCAACAGTTATTATGCGAACAGTGGCCGAGAAGCAAGTGTCAGTCCTACGGCGGTGGCTTAGCGGTGATTATAAACGTTTTCAGAGATCCAATTAATGTTGATCAGCAACTGAAAGATCATTCTTTACGTCTCTCTCTCTCTCTTTTTCCAAATATATATTTATCATTCTCGCGTTCTTTCCATGTTTGCGGCGCTGTCGGTCATCTACCTTCTGTATCAAATTGGATTTTTTTCAAAGATGAGGCTGAATGCAATTACGCACTGTTGCTACGAGACGAGAAAGATGCCGTCCATGCCTTGAGCGACTTAAGCGAATGGATATTGGCCCGCCAAGACCTCTACCCACTAAACACTCCTCCATCTTAGCTTCACTCTATTATGGCCCACGTATGCAAAGAACTGTAGTATAGCCCATTAAGAGAAGTGGCGAGCGCCTAATGGATCATGTGGCCGAGATCACTCACGGTTCGCCACCGATCTGACATGGGGGATAATACCTGCGAGCCTATTTGATTACTTGCCACTCTCAAGCCAGATCTTTCTGCCTTAAGCCGTCATCATCTGTTCTGTTCCAGAGCAGGGGGCCCAGGATTGGCCCTTGTGGGACTTCTGCCATCATAGCTATCTCCACTGTGTCGTTAAATGCTCTTCTATCCTCCAGTAACCCCGAGGCTTTAAGCCGCATACGTGTAAGGGTTACTGGATGATGGGAAAATGTCCTTATCAAATTGCGCAGAGAAATGTTTGTTTGAAAATTCAGACGAATCTGAAAAGACACCGTGTTAAAATACGCGTGCACTTGCAAGGAAAAGCGTAACATGTTTGTGAGCTCTGGAACTAGTTAAGCAGAAGTAATGCTGTAGAACGCTGTTTTTAACCGTGCACAAACTCGTGCCGTTGATTGTGCCTAGGCATTTTGCTAACAGGCCTACAGGCGACGAAAGACAAGCTGAACACGCAGCTACTCGACTTGCTGCAGGAATATGTTGAGAAGACGGCGAATGTTCAGACTGCAGCTGCCATTGTAGCAGAAGCTCGCGACCCTCAGTTATTGGACAGTGAACGCGCCCGGCGTTGGATCGAGTGCTATCGACAATTACTCAACCAGTGGCGTCTCTGGACTGAGAGGTATCTCTATTTTCTGTCTGTTCGATTGGCCTTTTCCTGTGAATCATGCATGATATCTCATGACGTACCAGATAGCTCTGGCTATGTAAAATCATATGTGGTAGCATTGGTACAATGGAGAAATTATAGGCGGCGAGGTATTGTCTCTATAAAATTTGCGCATAAATGTGTAATGCATTTTTGTGGCTTGTTAATCAATATTCAGTAATCGGTGACATAGACGCCGGTTTAGTTCGTTAGTCAGTCAGGGAACCAAGCTGTAGATAGTTCGAATACATATATATACGTGCGTGGTAGTCTGGCTGGTCGTAATCTTACGATGAAATCCCGGATATAAATTTGACAGGGCGTTGAGCGAGTGTGCGATCGCGTTATTTAACGGTTGTGGGGTGGCACCACAGATTTGCGTTGATTGTAACTTCTGCCGAAAGCCTACTTTGGCCGAGCGACTAAAGAAGTCTTTTTCACCTCTACCGTCTGTACAACGGGTAAATATATCGTATTAAAAAAAAATCGGTTTATTTCGCAACATACGCGCTTTGGTTGCACTTATTCCAGAGGAGGGGGATAATTATTATTCTTTGAAGCTCAAACAGAGCTAGTTATAGCGTTGCTGTTTTCTACTGTAATAGACGAAGTAACACCTTAATGGAGTTTAAGCAAATACAGTACCGTTTGTTCAGACCACTGCTCCTGACTGGCCACGGCGACTTCAAACAGTACCTGGCCAGGTTTAAGGATATTGCTGAAAGCTGTTCACTGTGCCCCGCCTGCGACGTGGACTCCTCACTGCACACCCTGCTACTATGCAGTGCGCTGCAGGACGTCCGAGCGGAGCGGATGGATCAACAACTAGCCCGAGAGCTCGGCGCACACGGAATGAGAGGCTTCGTCAGGTATATCTGCGCGTCGGAGGAGCACTGGCACAAAAGAGCCCAGCTTGCGGAAGAGCTGCTGAAACGCAAGGACCACCTGGAGCGGGCAAGGATCGCCCGGCTGGCCGCCACGGCGGCCCAGCAAACCTGAGGACTAACCGCGGGATAAGACAAGGTTGGCGATAAGCGCCGACTGCTGGTCCCTGCAAGGGTGCTATTCGAAGTAATATTCAACTTTAGTACGGGATGGCATCCCCAAGATACTTACCGGTTGGGGGTTTAGTCAGTAAGGATCTGACACTACCGCGGCGAATACCCAACGTATCGCCCGGTGTCTTATGCAAGATTTACCTTCAACCTCAGGTTATATAAAAAAAAAGACCACTGCGCTAGAGCAGCCATATGATAAATCCGAGCTTTGCTGTTTATGGCCCCAGGGAGTGTTGGTCTGATGTCTTCAACTGCTTGTACCGCTTAGAAAAATATCAAATTACTTTGATCTTTTTCGTTTAGGCACTTACATGACGGACATCTATATTCGGTGCCACGTAGGCTGACAGGAGCTTATATTGAATACAATAAGTGATTATATGAAGGGTTATTTGCTATCTTGACGCCTAACTTAACTCGTTCTGTCATTTTAATATTACCAGGTTCTAAAACAATATGTTCGGCGATATCGTTTTGCTCCTTTGTATAGGCCCTTGTAAAACAAGCAATTATACATAAATGTTTTGATTTGTTTTCTTTAGTTTTTTGACGTGCTTCGGTTTTCTAGGATTCAAATTATTATGAATTATTTTATCCATCATAGTGGCCCGTGATATATGCAGTACCGCCATATATGATAACTAGAGTATAATACAATATTGTATCGTCCCTGAGACTCAGTCGTCTGTACGAGAAGTTCTGTGCGCTATCGCCAGTACGGTTTCCTATCCAGTCTATTGACGAAGCAGGCATTTTCGCACCGCGTAAGAGTCTGTTCTCCATAAGATTTTACGCAAATATTTTAAGATCAGAAACATTGTTTAACCTACTTAGAAGCATTCTATCTTTTTTAAATATCAGAATCAAAATAGTCGCACATTCCAATCAGACGTCACAGAAAACGCTGGCTTAGCTTACAGTGACACTATCTGTTATGCTATCTGAACGAAACAACACACTGGCGTCACAATAATAAGACGGCAGATAACTTTATGGGTTATTCTGGACAGTTAAAAATGACCCAAAGCCATCACCGAGGAGCGGTTGTATCAAATATGCACTTTTGTTTATGATGAGCAGCCACAGAGTCAATGTCTTTGTTTATACATCGAAGTAATGCTAGCAGCGTTGAAACTGGATGCGAACCGGATAAGCGATGCGTTTTATTTCGTTATATATTGAGTGTCGATGTGCGAAACTGTTCCGGAGCGGTTTGCCGCTCCGGTGGTCCGGTGGTTAGAGAAACAGCACACAAAGCGCCAACCCACCAACATCAGCAGACCCACGCAGCAGTACACTAATGTGCAAATCTAACGGTTAAGCAGATGGCACAGTTCTCCAAGCTGGGTTCGTGTGGGGTGACTAGTAGGAGTAAGAAGGTGCTGTGTCGCATAATGTGAGATACGGGCTCTCAACGCTCGTATATTTCGAAAAGAAATATTGATTCGTTGGGTCTCTAATGTTCCCAGCAACCATAAAGTGCAACAAAAATTAATTTTGGAACATACATATTTATTCACCATAATATTGGTAACAGTATACATCGAATGTTGTGCGAAGTGTACACTGATTCTATGTAGTGTGTACGAGATTGTAGTGACGCTGTGTCTATTTCGGTGCACACAAGTATATGGCATCTATCACCGTGTTCACACAATTGGCACGTCAAACCGCATCAACCCACCTCACGCAAGAGAAGACAAGGGCCTCCCTTCGATTCCGCTCGCGCCTCCCCGAGGCTCCCGGGGAACACATCCGCCTGGAGCAGTAGACTCGCCCCCCCTGACTGTTTGATGTTATGCGCAAGCAGTTCCCAGTCAGCGTGGGGGACGGGGACACGACTGGTTTTTAGTGGGTTGGAGTCCCACACTACCGGCCCGCACTTGCAGGGAGCTCCCTTGCTGCGCTGCCCGCGTGTGCAACCGCATTTTCCAGTTAGTCCTCAAAAAAAAACTACTTTCTGCTACTTGTCTGCTTACTAATTTGGCCCATACCCTCGCCCGTCTTTCCGCCGGGAGAGGTTATGCACCAGATTGCGACGCCAGATCAAAGCCAGTTGGTCGTTGCACTTTCAGTGAGTAACAAGTCAATTGAAATTTTTTAGCTCTATAACTGTTTATGTGTAGAAAATTTATGGTTTGTACATTTTGTCAATTTTTCCAGGTTTTTAAGTTCCAATTTCTCCTTTTTACCTCCCACTACTATTTTAGACAATAACTCAAAAACGTTTATTATAACTAGTATATATCAATTATACAGAAACTCAAGTAAACCTTAATCAAGGTATAGAGTTTTTATTTCCACGTTTTTTAGCTATCCCGCTAACTCATTTTGACACGAGTGGGCTGTCCTCCTTAGCCAACGGAGCTTTCTTACTTAGTACCCTATTTAATACTTATTATTATAATATTTTCAGGTGAGTGCAGGCTCGAGATCTGCCAGCAGCTCAGTGCATATCGATCGATTTACAGTACAAAAATAATATACTCCCATGCGTAAGCATAATTATTATTATGATTTCGCCATTTCTTAGTAGCATAACAGTTACGAATGTTTTTAATATATATTTAATGTTTTTACCAAAATGTATTGCAAAACTCGAAACAATCAATAATATGTTCGCCTGGCGTGTAGCCAGAGAATCGCACAACAAGGCGGCTTCGTGAGCGTCATTGCCTACCTAGTCTCCTTTTTCACCCTTTATTCGGCAAATAAAGGCGCTTTCTATTCTATTATATTATTTGTAAATCAATTTACAGTGTTTCAAATGTTCCCGATTTACTTTTTTCTATGAAAGTCAAAAGAAAAAAATAGATCACGTTCTGTATTGAAAGCAAGTGGAGGTTTCGGCCTAAATCTAAAAAAACTCCTCTCATTTATGCCAGATCATGCCGACGCATCGGCAAATGCGTAAATTAATTTGTGTCATAATTTAGTCGAATCATTAATTGGAATTGAATATTGTTATGGTGTTGTAGGTTTACTTGTTAGTATTTGCTATTTTGTTTTTGTTGTTTAATAGTGCGCTTCACTCATGATCCTCCATGCTGTGGATTCATTTTGCCGTTCTATACCAAGTTATCTTAACTGCATGCGCAATCCTAATATTTAGGTACTAATAGTTATAAAGATAGTCTGGTAAATACATGATTGAAAAACTAACACATTTGAGTTTTAAGTAACTAATTGTTAGATATACATATGCCTTTGTAGTATTCAATATATCACAAAACAAACTTAACTCTCCCAACGTCATTAACTGCATGCGATATTAGTATTGTTCTTTATTAACCATTGCTTGGTTCATACGCTGGTTAATACTTTTCTTCTACTTCTCCCCACAAAGTTCGCACCTGCACTCAGGGGAGACGTCGTTTAGTTCTCACGCGCTCATGTTTTCGTATCGAGTGGACTGCGAAACCGGTTATCAGGTATGGAAATCTCTAGTATGGGCGCTTGGCCTCATTGCCTGTGTCTCGTAGAATAGCACATCTATTTCAGCGAGTTTTAGATCCTATTCATGGAGGTATTTATTAAGCGTATTTTTTTGGGGGGGGACTTGCTAAAGGTCCGCTAGAAGAAGAGGCGTATGCTCCAGCCAATTACGGCTAATACGACACAACACCAACACTTTGTTCCAGAAGAGAAGTTAGCCTTAATGCATTCAGGGGGTCTAATATAATATTTACTTAGGTAAATGCTTGCTAGGATCCTTAGGATGTTTATGGCCACCCCCTTACAAGGCAGCTAATCAAGGGTTACTAAGTGAAGTAAGTATGGGGCTACACGTTTACACATAGAGCGTAGTTTGTGTGGTTTATATTAAGGGCATACTCAGGTGGGGAGTCTTTTGTTTTAGTGGGTTTGTCTAGTCCCACACATGTCACTGCTGGCTGCCAGTGACGCGAACGCATCACTCATTTCCGAGACCTTAAAAGTGGGTACATCTGTCAAAAATAACGCAGATGTTCTAAGCGTAAGATGTAAGATGAGCAAGAACA
Source organism: Dermanyssus gallinae (assembly GCA_003439945.1). Classification (NCBI taxonomy): domain Eukaryota; kingdom Metazoa; phylum Arthropoda; class Arachnida; order Mesostigmata; family Dermanyssidae; genus Dermanyssus; species Dermanyssus gallinae. Next base: position 47,396 of record QVRM01005678.1, on the reverse strand, counting down.
GAACACATAGAGCTATAGGGTACTGTAAGTAGCAATACGGCCTTGATCTTAGCGTTCAGTACAAGTGCAGACCGTGAAAGCGTGGCCCCTTGATCCGACTGTGGTCAGGAAATGTATGCAAGAGGTATCCCAAAAATTACCACAGGGTTAACTGACTTGTGGCAGTTCTCTCTCTGCGCCTCTGACCTAGGGACTAGGTACTAACAATCTAAGGTATATGTATATAAGAGTCGTTCGTATCAAAATGTACTTCTTTTGAGGTTTGATAGAACTCGGCAAGAAAATATTTTTTCCCTGTGAAGGGAGGACGCGGAAACTTTTGTTTAGGAGTGAAGATGAAATTTATAAAAGTCGTTATTCTGCCTAATTTTCTTCTACATAGTTGTACACAATCTGCGTTTGCGAGAGAACCAGTCAACGCATGAAGTAACCGATCATGCTAGATTGTTTGGCGGACAATTCTGCATAACCTGAATGACATCTAACACAAGCTAGCAAAATGCGAATAAGTGGAATAAAGAATATCATAAAAAGTCGATTTGTTGTTATAACTTACGTTGAAGCTTTCACGTGCAAAATCGTAAAATTCTGCCATTACGCGCAAAAGACGAACACTCTCTGACGATAGCAAATATAATGCCCGTCATTTTCGTACCAAAGTGATGGTGCTGCGTTAGTTGCGGAGTAACTAAGCTTTTTCGATAGCCAGTATCCTAGTATCTTGACCTGCCTTAGCACAGAAACCACTGGCGCACGTTCAGAAAGGCTATTTGCAGATGCCAGGGCAGGGACGATAATACAAAGAAGAGGTTATCTCAATGGAAGACGCTTACTCACTAGGTATTGGAGGTTGATACATTGGTGCTATGGATACTTCGGTAATCTATATGCAACCGCTCTACACCGGCGACATGTGTATTCAGGTACATATACTAAATGATATACGTATGTACATATATATATATATATATATATATATATATATATGACGCGACGCTGTGCGGTGGTATGCATGCGGGCGGATCCTGCGCGGGTTCTCCTCGACCCATCTGTGTGTCATTGTGTGCGTTGAACACACCATCTTGTGTGAAGGACGCTTCGTCCGTGAAAAGAGACCAGCGCAAGTAATCAATCAGGTAATCAGAATCCCTTAAGGCTTCGCCGCAACCGGTACGGATATAGCCCTTATTCATTTAGCACCTCGTGGACAGTGGTGCGACTTCTACCGACACTTCTAGCCTACCTGCCGCGCGACTACGTGTCCAACAATGTGTTTTTCGTTATGTGGACTTCTCACTATTCGCGGTGGTCCGGCGTCGAATTGACGGCCGTGTAATGATCCAGTTTCGCGGAGCAAACGATGTAGTCGCATTAAAATTGTGCTGGCAGGTGACCGTCGGTGTCGAAAACGCTCTGCGTACAACCGATATGCGGCACTCGCGTTACCGTCTCTTCTACCATACACTAAAGACATGTCAGCTTTTTCGGCATTTGTGAACCGCTTCATCACCATACACGTGGTAGGAACACCTGCACTTGATAGTGGAACGTTAATTGAACATGGGTACTGTAGTGTTTACCACCTCCACGATCGGACGGCGACCATTACGAGTTCGCCAGTGTCTCGCTCAAACGACACACGCCCTCTGTCGACACAGCCACGAAAGATGCCGCCCCACTAAACGACTAAAAGCTGAATCATCTGCTCTCGTATCATGGCGGTTTCACTAACGGTCGCCAAGCTTGACTATACCCCAGAATTTCAAACTATCAAATCCGGTCACCCTCATGCTGTGGTGGTTATGTATGCTGATGTCATCGTTGTTGCTCACCGTAACATTTGTGACCTCTCTTGCATTACCGCCATAGTAGAGGCGTATCTCATGAAAAAAGGCTGAAAATAAACTTAAGTAACACCAAGGCGATAAAGTTTCGTCGCGCAAGCTGTTTAGCTGCAAACGACGTCATTCGTGGTTGTGGGTGGCCACTAGAGTTTGTAAACTCTTTCTTATACTTGGGTCTCCGGCTTCACTACGAAGGGGGACATCGTTTACTGCGCACATCGAGGACAGTGTTAACTCCGCACTGGCAGCTCTCTACGGAGGGTTCAGAGATGTTCGACGACTGTCTGTCGGTGCGGCAGTGCGCTTGTTTATGCTAAAGACTCTGCCAAAGTTTGCGTATAGTTTAGATAGAGTGTGATAACACTCTATTTAAATATAAAGGTAATTTGCTTGAGAAGTGCTTTACACTATACATGAAGCGAGTACTCTGCCTTCTAACCAAGGCGAGTAGCCGCTTCGTGTATGTACTGTCAGACTGTACACTGATGGTAGAGATGCTTCGGTTTAGGCTGCGTATGCCGGTTACGGAGCCACTTAACCAATTCTTCGGAGATTGGCGACGCAAGGTCATAGAGGCAGCGACGGAGTTAAGAACACTCGACGTCTTCTGCTTTCTTTGGCTGTGGGCCGGGGCGGTCTGCAATGACAGGCATGTCTATACAAGGTACATCGTACACGGGTTCCATCACCTCGTATGATCCCGTAGGGCGTTTCATGAAGACCATAGTACTCAGTGTATTTGTTGGTTCTGCTCGCAGCAATGCGCTAAGTACCACGCGGTGGATTGTCTGCCACTGTAACGAAGATCTCTGCGCTTCTTCTTTCGGTGGAACGACACAACTTCAAATCATGTTTAATACTAATACAAATCATCTTGTACATACTCTACTTGAGTGAAATAAATATGATATATATATATATATATATATAGGGCAGGTTTTTGGAAGACGTTGCCTCTTGGTTGCTTGGGTATACCGGTGTAAAATGTTAAGCTTCACCAGAGATATGTTATATTTAGTGACGAGAACAAAACAAATGACATAATTTAATAATTTATTTTCAATAATACTATGTCGTCAGTTCGTTTCACTTACAAAGGTCACATATGTGTAGAGTCAGCGTGTGGTTCTGTCTGGGTGTCGAGATGCGTTCGTGTTGTGTTTGCTAATTGTGGTGTGTCTTCGACCTCACTGAACGACAGAGCAACGATTGTGTCCAGAATAGCTGGAACAAAAAGTGCGGCGAACCCCCACAGCGGCACTCAACGTTATCTGTCAACTCCTTGCGGCAAAACGACACTCGCCAGAAATCTGAAGCCACTCGAAATCGAACGCTATCATAGTTTATTCTTAGACAGAAGATCCGGATAGACAATCATATATATATATATATTTATAGATTTTGGATACGCCGGCGAGTCTCTTACAACAACTTGCAACAACGAAGCACTTCTCTTCCCTGTCCAATGTACTGATCCGTGTCGTCCTGCCGCACACAATCTATCCATAGACACACACGCTAACACTCAGACACATCGTCTCGCTTCTTTCATATTTCACTATGTATACGATCGACTTTTATACCTCTGGGGTCGTCATAGTTGGGGCTGACACTTGGGAGTGAATATTATCCCCGCACCCACTTGGACATGCATTCGGCGGATCCTCCCTATATAAGGTTCCGACTATTTATCATATAGACTGCAAAATACTGGCACGCCACTACTCTTTAGGAGCGTGGAGACGCAACGTCAAAAACCAAACTAGAGTTCGCCGATCGTGGAACTTGTCTTGGGGTAGAGAACGATGTGGTCGGCCGTCGAGTCACAAATCGAAACGGAGCATTCCAACAGGACGACATGGTTCAGGACGCGAATTGGCTAACTTCTGAATAGCCTCTGCTAAAATCTTCCATCGCCAAACAACCTCTCCCTTAAAGCGGACTTTTCGGCTTTGGCGTCTCCGGCTCCTGATATGTGAAAGCGGAATGTTATACACCAGATTGAAAACAGTATGTTATACACCAGAAAAACAACGCTGATAAAGTCTCATAGCAGAAAAACCTCTTTGCACAATTTTTGCTAGCAGCATAAAATGGGCTATGTCCAAATCGTATAATTCAAGAGAAACACATGAATTAGCATTCACTACTCAAAACCATAAAACCATATCTATACAGGAAGGCAGTAACTTTTCTTGGAATCTAACTTCGTATGAGGCAAGAATACTACTATCAGCAATCTACATCAAATTTTTCTTCTTGTTCTGGGAGGTTTCGGGAATGCATGATGCACATGCGCCACTAGCAGCCTGCGTGACTAGTGTGAGACTCGCAAACCCACTAAACCCGGATTCCTCCCCACCCCCCCAGGCTCGGTATTACTTTGGAATTACATCGAATAATATATACATCAAATAGCCTAGCTTATCTCAGTCCTAGTATGTTGTAAAAATGGGTATGCCGTTGCATAATAAACATTTTGCCTGAATTCTAGGCAGTCGGATGAGCGTAAGAAGATACCCGCTAGGCTTATATATATATATATATATATAATATATATATATTATAAGGGTGGTCGGCGGCTTACCTCTCCATCAGACGTAGGCTCATCCCCGAGAAGCAGTTTATCCCTTGAGGGGATCGGGTTGATGTGTTTAAACTTGCCACCTCCCTTGGATCCAGTCGCCATTGCACTAGTACGCTGGAAGAGTCGCGCCATTTGGGCGAATTTCCGCCGGGACACTTTTCCCATATTCTTCAACTTTTCTCTTTAAACGTGGCACATACAAAAGAAAATAATCGTATATTTCAAGTAGCGCAATCAGCAAATATGGATTAGACAAAAACCTTTGTTAATGGCCTTACTTGGCCCCCTTCTTCTTTCAATATGTTAGACTATACAATTTGATCATTGTTTGTAATTTATTTATTCAAATTAAACTACTGGGTCGAAAAATCATTTAATGGGCGCTACCTTAGATTGAGTTTTGAGTGCAAGTCCTTGCAATATAATCTTAGCCTTTGTATGCGAATTTTATGGTGTTCTCGTCGCTGTCGTTATTGTTGGTGTTGCCTACCTGAACAGAACGTCATCGTGCATGTGTGCTTGTGAATCATCTCCCTTGTGGCCGCCAGGCTGAGCTCCATCCAACGAGCTCATAAAGTCTTCATTTCGCCGAAGCTCGCGCATAAACTCTTCATTCTGTAGAAAGATGGCCATGCGTTCGTCTTCGAGGAATTGCGCCAATTCGGCATCGCCCGGTCCGCCGCCAGGGGCTGGGCTGGCTTCAACCACCCCCGCGCTGCCGGCGCCCGTACCACCACTGGCAGTGGGTGACCCCGACGACACACCCGATCCCAATCCAGCATTGTCGAGTCGTAAAAACGATCTACAAAGGTAGCCAGAAAACGCAGATTTGAATAATATAGAAGCACAACTACTGTTCGATTAGCTGCTGTTTGACGACATATATATATATATATATATATATATATATATATATCACTCTTTACTCTCGAACGTATTGCTAACAATGTTATAGTTTCATACTTACTTTGGCAACGGACCGACTAGTGGTGGGTTCCAGTTTTTGAGGTCACGCAGAGCGCGATTAGTTTGCCCTAAATCCGTGCTGCCACGAGAAGCTCCTGGCGATCTGCAATAGAAAAAAATAAACAGTCCAAGCTTTATTCATATGATTTTAGTGGAATATTGACGCAAACCAGATGCGCCATATAGTTTTACGTCTGTATAACAAAAGTATGGTCAAGGGTACGACAAGTTTGTACGATATCGCATTCAGTTCGTATAAGAGGGGTCGTCTTGCACAAGCTCTACTGATATATGGTTTTAACTCACGCGCGTAGGTAGAGCGTCTAATTAAAACGGTTAATTGCACAGTCGCCGTCAATGCAAGCAATCAATTACTGGCAAAGACTGACAAAAACACGAGCTTTACATACACCGAAGTCACCTTGTTCGGGTCAGAGATTTAGAATCTATGTTTAAAATCGTAGACTAGTACATTGCTGCACAGAGAAGACGCTCTCCTCCGCGGATAAAAAAAATATGTGACAGGAAGGGATCCAACTATAGAAAGATGAAAGAGATGCACAAGACGCTTTGTAAGACTGTCGGTGTTCACGCGCAAAATGCTTGTGTAAATATTGCACGGATGAGTCCATTTCATACTACGCCGAACTCGTTATATAAGTGTAAATAAGCGCGTGTAAGGCGTAAATAACGAAACAGTTTTAAGGTGCTGAAGCTTTGATAATGCCCCACAGATTATCCTCGAGACAACATACATTCATTCAGGATGTCAGTGGACAACAAATTGTAAAACAAATTTTCTCTGTCCTCTAGCTTAGTGACAATATAAATATAAATGCAAATATATATATATATATATATATATATATATATACATTTTACAGGATCCTAATGATTCCGTCATCTTTTACTTCCTATATCGAGCAAGATGGCTTAGTGGCAAAGCCTTTGCCTTGCATTCGGGAGGCCTGGGTTCGAGACCCAGACCGGCCACTCTTAAATTGGTTTGCATGGTTTCCAATTTAGACAAGGTAAATGCCGGAGTGGATTAAACATCAGACATGGAATGAAAAACCGTACACAGGCAAAAGCCTTACGGAAGAACGTGAAAAAAAAGAAAAAAATACCCTTGCATGTATACGTGTATATGACTGACGTGTGTTGAGCGTGCTGTGGAGACGACAAGTTGGCTTGTCCACTCGGAACAGCCCCACTGATCAGTGATGAGACCCGTGATGTGGCGGCCGACGCAGCCGAGGTTGTTGACGCCTTGCTCGGTGTTGCTATTACTGTATTTCGTGGTGTTGATCCCGCCGAAGCCAATGAAGGCTCCTGAGCCTCAAGTTGACTTCGCAGACGTTCATTCTCAACATCAGTACTCATTGCCAGCAACTGGTCGATCGTCGCATCCACAGTTCCTGCAACAGAATTGGCACGTCAAGCAAACGTTAAATGCTGTCCGTAACAGAAACGCAAAACATTATCGTAAATTTATTTCAAAATCCACTAGACTGTTTAAAACGGTTCAAAATGAAAGCCAAACACCCAAACAATTACATTTTTTTTCATTCGATATACTCTTCGAGAAGCTCAATACACTTCTCTCATCAAGAATTCCGAACATTTATACCGCTTGAGTAGAATTCCGCACCCTTAAACTGAAAATAGGCATTGCTAGTAGCCTTAACCTCTTCATTGGTGGAAAAACGCTTTGCATTGAGACTATTTTTCAAATTTCCGAATAGCATATAATCACAGGGGGTCAGGTCCGGAGGATAGGGGACTTGTTCAATAAGTTCGAACCTCAATTCCGCCAGTATTGCCAATAATGGCTGCTTCTTTTGTGCAGAGCATTCTAATGAAACAAGAGAACCTTCTTCTGCAACGCTAGTCTTTTCTCAGTAAATTATTGCTGCACGTGATATAGCAGTCCTACATAATATTCATTATATCATGCATGTGATCGTTTTACCGCTCTTAAGGTAGTCGATTCGCATTGTTCCATGTTGGTCCTAAAAAACCCTAGTTATTATCTTTCCGGGCGACGTCGTTGTCCACACTCCCCTTGGAGGTCAATCACCAGGTGTACACCATTGGCGAGATGCTTTTTGAATCTTACAAATGCAGTGATAAACCAAAGTTTCATTGCCAAAATCCCATGATTTTTGGACATCTTGACCAAATTTTGCTGAGAAGCAGAAAACGCGCATCTTTTTGGCGTTGATTAAGCAGAGGCGGTACCCATTTTGCTTTAAGCTCTGTCACCCTCAAAGTAGCGTGCAGCGTGTACACACTACCCAACCTGATTCCCAAAGCCCCGCAAGATCCCTAATGTTCATGCATCCATCTGTGGCAAAGATATTTCGCACTTTGTCCACTCATCAGTAGCCGCTTTCAGGAGTCCTGAACGTGGTGCTTTTCGGTTGGTTTATCTTTGGCGCCTGCGTGACATTTTTTACTTTTAAACTCATTCATCATGTTGGAAAGAGTGGCAAAACATGATTCAGAGTCAGCATATACCTCGTTTAACTCTGACTCTACTTTAATCGCACGCATTCCAAGCTCTGAAAAAATGCTTGACAACTTTTTTTCAATTTCCAAAATGGCGCCGATACGTTGCACAAAAAAAGCAGTGGAACGAAATTGTGACGACCAATCACCATCGTATTTTGAGTGCTAGCAGTTGAAGAATCACCAACAGCGGTGAGAGCCCGAAGTTGAACCAAAATTCAAATTCAAATTGAAAAACAACTCAGCGTCTAAGATTTCACACCTCGTCGTTTACCCCACGCAACGATGTATGTAGTCAATGCGTGTCTTGAGTGACGTTTGCTTCTATGCATTCAGGTACAAGGTACCTGCCGATGTCGCACTGACCAAAAAACTTGCCCTTATAACTTGCACTCACAGACCCTCCCGCAAAGACACATATCTCGTAGTCTTCGCAGTAGTTGCCTTTCAGGCTAATGAGCATGTTACTCTGAATATCAACGTTCTGTTTCGTTGCAGAAATTTCTTTCATATGTATGAGTGAACAGTGTTCTATATAAATACGGACTAGGAAAGTAAGATTGTGTTTTCGATATACAATATGCCTCTAAAAACTATTCGGTTTCGACATCCGGTCTTGTCTACAAAATCTTCTATGAACGTTCAAAAAATATAATACATAAAAAACGTGGTGACGTGTATATGAAGTCATTGTTGACCCTTTGTAACATCTCAGTTCATTGTACTGATATGGAGGAACTTTAACTAATAACAAAGAATACTATTTAGCTTAGAACCTGTCCCCTTGTCGGTTGCTTGTGGTCGCATGTATGCGTATTTCCTAAGGAATATATGAGTACCTTGATTATAGGCAACAGATAAATAACAATAAACAAGGCGCACATAGCAGTGTGCACTAAGCGTTTCCATCATTTATGTTGCCGTGTCACTTAACTCGAATCTTCATCTTCCATTTTTAAAATGTCACCAAAGGTAGTTGTGTCTTTTTTGATAATTGATTTTTCGTATATTACAATAAGGATGTGGGGCACATATTACGGAAGATTAGCTATGCCAATGGGCCTAGCGGGTGTGTATTGTGACTATCACGTGTCCGCTTCGTCTAGGCTAGGCCGAGACCACTTCAGAGAAGTGCCACGAACGGAGGCTGCGTTTCTACGTTGTATGTCAACATCCAGACGTTGTTTAAAGAAGGACGACGTTTATTTAATTTATATATCTATATTTCATAGTGCCGACTTTGCGAATCAGCTGTCTGGTCCGAACACCAGGAGCACCCAAGGTCTCAAACGCGAGAGGCCAGAATTCGTGGGGATACCCAATTGATGAGTATTTTGTTAGCTTGTTGGTCTCCGCAAGGTGGGCTGCATAACAAGCTTCGGATGCGCCGCCACCCTCCATAGAGGGTGCTAGGGAGTCGGTAACGGTTGCATCCCAAACCAGCATTTTGCCTTGCTCAAATGATGTAAGTGTCATCCCATCTGGACGCCTGCCATCCTCCGCACAGTGGTCCGGGGGTTCAAGGATGCACGGAACGGCCGCATGACCTAAGGGCTCTGCTGAAGCGGCTCTCATTGATAGCGGCATGTGTAGGGGTCGGCCTGGGCTAATGGTACACGATAGGCCATGATGTCCCAATCAGTGCAAATATAGTTGTGTTGTCTATTTATATCACCCAGTAGGGATGACAGCTTCGCATTTTCAGCGCAAACAAAACCGTTTGCTAAACGTAGTGTATGCTTGCGCCAACTTTTAGCATCTCTTGAGATTCTCCAACTACTGGAGGTCTAACATTTTCTTATGTTAACCTTCACAGAGGCACATAGTTTCCTTAATACGGCAAAATAGGCAAACTTCTCATCAAAGCAAGCATTTCTCATACAGAAACGAAACAAACTAAGCATCACTGTCATCAAAGTTCCCAGTGCTCCGCCTCGCGAGAAACATCTTCCGAGTTTGCTCAAATGTTTCATAATTAAAATAATTTATAATTTACGCAATCTTAAGCGCAGAACATAATTGTAAATGTAATTCTACTGAACTCAAAACAAATATTTTTATCACCCGGTCTGAGTAAATATGCTCAAAATATGGTTTGACATAGCACTCCTGCTTGTGATGTCACACTAGTGCCAACAGCGCAATTGGCAAATATACGTACTTTACAAAGTTATCAAAATAATAAATGATTTAATTAATTAAAAGCACCCCCTTATGCGTTGCAATAGCTAGCCTAAAGAAACAATGGTATATAGAAAAAAATCGTTCCTAATTAAGTGGTCAATATAATCGGCTGTGAGTGTAACGTTATTCGGCTATGACACGCGATGCAATTAAAAACTACTTTACAAAAATACTCCTAAATATTTTGCAACATGTTGCAGTAGTGTAATATATAAAACGTACTGTTGTCACATATTCGCACGCTCATTTAAAGTTGTAACCCGGCCATGTGTTACGGCAACAGAAGCCTAAATGCCAACGACCAGTGTGGGAACACCAAACGTCACAGTGACTAGCAATAAAGTTACGTGTTGTACTAGTAAAGCTGGTATAGCAAAGTGTTTGCACAAATCGCTTATAAACCAGTATAGCAATGTATTTATGATTTCGATTTCAGAGACAGCATTTAGATTGCTTTATATATCGAGGTCGTACACGGTCGTATAGAACAGAAATAACGCTTGCACATAAACACAACTGTTAATTTTGCAATTAACCGGTTTTATCAATATGATTAGTTTATGAATTACGTGATCATGCGCCGTCCTGCTCTCCGTGCGCAATCCTGCATTCATTTACCGTTAGTGGTCTTTTTCGTGCTTCTCGTTTTTCTCTCAAGCACTTGCAACGCACAAATTGCTTTTACATCTGACCAACACGCTAACCTCAGTATGCTATTTTGTATTGTTTGTATTAGTCCTTCATGCTTTATGCAGGATCTGCATACTGCAGCAATTTCCTCGCAGATGCTGTGCTTTACATTCGGGTTTAGCACACAATCGAACAACCGAGACAACTAGATGTTCATTTATATATATATAAAGTACCACGATTGGTGTTTTGAATTGCTGGCATGTTGCCGAATAGCACACGCCATTGTAGATGCGAACAACTCAACCAACATATGTCTTGATTTACAACGCTCATGCACCCAAATCAAAGACAAGCGTATGGTGGTGTAACTGAGCCTGTAGCGAAGGGCTTCATTATATTTTTGATATAATGATTACTATGTGCCATGCCTACATCCTATAGCGTTTATATATGTGCATAACCTTCTTTCACTTCTGTTGCCAGCAACTGTCTTTGTAAGTAAAACGCGAGAGTACCGCAGCTGCGGTAGTTTGAGATCTAGCAATGCTTATATGACGCATAAATCGAGGCAGATTACGTAAAAAATATTATGCACGCTATATATATTTATATATATATATATATATATATATATATATATATATATAACCAATATAGTTCGCTGTTTCTCATATATTGAGCAAACGATACTGCGGCACAAAAACAACTATCGTATTCGTCATGAACTCCCTACCAAACAATTATGGCTAAGTGCATACGTGACAAATATACGTGACACGCATCAATATGACGGTATCCGACTTCTAGCCCGTGAAAATAGAAATGAACGCATGTGGCTAGAAGTGACAACGATGGCATACCTTGTAAAATTTCGTTATAACCTTAAAAAAAGCCGAAGATACATGACAACGCCAGTGTAACTAACAGTTGTATATTATGACGCGTTCAAATACTTACGTACTAACTTAACAGTTCCATATTTCCTTACTTACGTACTAACTTAACAGTTCCATATTTCGACCATGACGTGATAAGTTGTTGCTAAATCGGCTATTTTATACAATTTGAGATTTTAGGGCTATATGCGTTCAAATAGCTAAAAAATAGGTTGTCACTTTACAATGTTTTCGCACTATCACACGGCAGCTCATATGTGCTTCAGTGTAATAAAAAAAGATGCAGATAATTTTTAATGTCTTTGAGCAACAATTCAACATGAATACATCCGGCACGAGACACTGTAAGTAAGCAACAGCACAGAAGCAGCTTGAATTGACTCTCGGCTCTCTGAGGTTCATTTATTATAGATACGATCGACACACGCAATACACCACTCCTAGCAGAATAAATTATGGCGCTAGATTAACACCCACATAAAACATATGCGTACATAAAAACGACAAGCATATTTGAGATTCAACCACCACGAATGATGAAACTATCCGACATCAGAACTAATGGATTCTGTCTTGCACGTCTTCTGTCGTTCAGACCCCAACGGCGACCTTGTGCCGAAACACGTGTTTCGCCGCGATAGTAAACCGCCACGACGCTTTTTGCTGCGAACATATTTGCTGGTTTATTGAACGTAACTTACCACAACAGTGCGACGATATCGGCAGCTGTTTCGAGCTCATGGAGGCATATGGCTTTGCCTTAAGAGGCCTGGTAACCCAGAAGGAGTAGACCGCTCGCGCAGCTCCGCGAAGGGCATCCCCTACGGGGCTGATCGTCCGAGCGCGGAGCATTTCGTGTTTGCAAGTATTACGACCAGAACGAAGCATCAGACACCACCATCCGTCGCCACGACCACCACCACCACACCACCACGACCAGTAAAAATAATAACCAATCAAGTACCCATATCAGGTCGTTGCTTCCGGCTGCGCTGTTCAGCTGCCGATAGTGATCAGGGCCTGTCTCAATCAATGGAGCGTCAAGGACGGGACAACAGCTGAGTATCCACTGATTCGAACGGTACACTTGTCACCAAGTCGAACAAGATCCGCTCTTCCGATGATTTTTTTAGGGCACAGAGCGCACAAACACTTTACACTACGCGTAGTGACATAAACGTGCTGCAAGCTCCGGAGTGTTCCCTCTCAGGAATCACACCAGGAGCTGCTTCGGATCGTACATCGTAATCCTTTGTTGTGCCTTTTGCTAGATCTCAACAAGCCAGTTGCGATGATGAACCGGCGACACTGGCTGCACTTGTTCAAGGACCGACGTGTATCAACCGCGTTAGGGGAGGAGCTAGACACGACATAAGGCTCAATGACTATGTTTGCAATGTACTACTTCTAGTTCTGCCACTACAGTTAAAACGACGACAACGATGACGACTATAACTATAACTACTACTAGATACTACTGAAGATTGGTTAAATGGCGACAATGCAACATAACGGACTGACCAACTGGCTTATGGCCAGCCGACGGCCACCTAGTTACACTGAACTGTACGGTGGACTGTGCAATGGTGCGCCCTGCCTGTGTTGTGCACACCGCTGTCGCAGCTTACGGCTCCATGTTCTCTTGAGCAAGGAGCACCCCCGCCAGCGCCAACAGCAACGGCGGCAGCTGCTGGCTGCGGGGGCAACCGCCGTTGTTGCAGCTGCAGCAGCAGCAGCAGCACTGCCCCAATGTGTCTCACGCACGAAGGAGGGGGGGTTCTGCGAAGCCCGACACATACGTACATCATTAGCTACGGCTGGTCATTGCGCAGCACTTGGCTCAACAACAGCTCATTCGGTTGCTGCTGTGGCTGCTAGTTGTGGCTTGCCAGCTTTGCTGTTGCTGCAGCTGCCTCCATTGTTTTTTTTTTTTTTAGATTTTTGTAGGGCTATAGCGCGTGTACGGTTTTTTCATGTCATGGCTAATTTTAGTCCACTCCGGTATTTACCTTGTCTAAATTGGAAACCATGCAATCCAATTTAGGAGTGGCCGGTCTGGGTCTCGAACCCAGACCTCCCGAATGCAAGGCAAAGGCTTTGCCACTAAGCCATCTTGCTCGGTCGTGCTTCTTCTGTAAGAAATCTTCTTGCTTCTCGAAGAAGTAACCAGCTGTAACCAGCTGCGGCTCTGTGGCCGTCGTCGTTGTTGTCTTGTCGTTATTTGTCTTGTGCTGAATTCATTCATTTTTTAACAAGCATTCGGCCAGCGGCCCGCTTTGGCATTGAAGTCGCGTAGCTTCAACCTTCATCTCTTCGCTGCTGTTTCTGCTGCTGCTGCTGCTGCTGCCGAAGCCGCCACCGCCACTGCTATGGAAGGATAAGCTTTGACGACCGCCAATCAGTTGGCCTGCCGGGGCCTGTCGAGCGGCCGTCGGGCATATCCCAAGTACAACAAGAGCACGAGTATCCGACTGTCAGACGCCACATCATAGGGTACCTACCGTAGCCGCCAACAGAAGAACAACGCGGCTGGCTGAACTATTTGCACCACGTCACGATGCAAGAGCCCCCAACGGCCCCCGCGCACCTCTCCACATAATAATAACAGCGGCAGCAGCAGCAGCAGCAATGGTAAAAGGCGCCACCACCACCTCCTCCTCCTCCTCCTCACACCTGAGCCTCTACTCACTATTATTTCATAATAAAGATGAAATAACGCCACCTTCTGGACACCCGTAGTTGCTCATATTCGCTTACACACATACATCGACATATATAAATATATATATATGTATATATATATATATATATATCGGACTGTCGAAGTATATATATATATATATATATATGTCGTATATGCGTTGGCACATTCGTCTGAAATTAATCTAATTATCAACTTAAGTTCTTCTTCATTCGAACTTCGTCCCAACGCCCTTGGGCAACAATTCATATTGAGAGCAAATGAAACAAAAAGAGCTGGCAAACCTACAATACAATCAAATCGAAAATAGCAATAAAGACCTCTTCAGACCTGTCGTTTTGCTGGACTACATCCAAGCACTCTTGTCCACAATACATGAAACTTGAGACTTTAAATAAGTACTCATGGTAGTAAAATAAATATAGCCGCACCTTTCCTTTGCGCTTTGATAGATACTCGTTTCAATTGAAACTCACTCTCCTCCCCTCGTTTACTGCCGCTTTCCCCGGCTGTTCTCTTACCTATTTCTTTCCAAAAAAAAAGATTCTCATTTCCATTCGGTGAACGTAGAATCATCGATTACACCCAATGCCTTCACTGAGTCAGGCGGCACTATAAACAATATAAATTTCACAATATCTCAAATATTTTCGCTGCTTCGCTCAGTTGTCGACTGCACCAGCTCAGTGTGATGCTCGATTTCGGTAAAAGAACGCTAAATTGTCCTAAAATACTGTCGGGTCTCACACAGAACACGATAGCCCACTAGTATTGCACGATTGCTGCAGACAACGTTAACAATAAGCGATGTTTTGCTTAAGATGATCTAATAGACCAGGTTTGAAATTGAGTGCGGTACAAAATCCTCATTTTCTTTCGTCTAGTGCAGCCGAAAAGATACGATGGCGCCAACCCACGACATATCGACAACTCGAAATGAAGAACTCGCATGACAGC
Organism: Dermanyssus gallinae; assembly: GCA_003439945.1. Taxonomy (NCBI): domain Eukaryota; kingdom Metazoa; phylum Arthropoda; class Arachnida; order Mesostigmata; family Dermanyssidae; genus Dermanyssus; species Dermanyssus gallinae. Next base: position 32,117 of record QVRM01005678.1, on the reverse strand, counting down.
GTCGCCTGACGCTGTTTAACGGACCCGTAACGCGTGAAGAAAGCAACCGGCGATCAAGGTCGCGTTCTGGATGTTCTGGAGCAACAATAAAACGGTTGCAACAGAAAGCAGTGCCCGCATTGACAACAGAAGAAGGGCTAACAACAGCTCGAGACAAGTCGCGTCAGTTGCCAACACCCGCGCCTATACGTCAACAACTGTCAGCGACCGTCCAAATAAACGGCTGCACACACAGAACACAGCTGGGTATCATCGACAGATAGCCACGCACGCGTGCGAGAACACAATTGATTCCAGAAACCGACCGAGCTTGTTGAATAAATGTACATATACATGAATGGGTGGTGGCGGTGGTGTTGGTGGGTCGGTAAGTCGAAAGTTGGAACTTCAATATGCAGCCATCCAGCAGCCATCCAGCAGCTGGATAATAGAAGACCGACGCATTAGCGCTGCCCCATTCGACTGCCACTTCCTGGTAGATCAACGATGATACTCAGGCAGGCGGACATATAGACGGACAGACAGAACTACCTGCTTGCCTGCTTACTTACCAACCACTCACAACGGGTTGATAAGAATGTGCCTTTGCCTTTTTCACCGTTCCCCTCCCCCCTCCTAGGGTGAAACACACTACCTAGCTTCCGACGATAGCAGTAACAGTAACAGCAGCAACAGCAGCAACAACAACAGCAGCAACAATAAAAGTTAGTCGTCGCTCTGAACTCGCCCATAATTTGTTCTTCTTTGTCCTCTTGTTGTTATTTCGTCCTCCACACGCATTCTGTGTCTTTAACGTTTGTTTGAACACGGCGTCGCACTCGTCGTCGCCCATAACGGTTGCCCCCAAAAGGAGCTACGTATTGCCGCTATATTCTAAAACAAGCTGGCGCGGATCTACCGTTCGTCTGTCGATGTGAAACACAAACTTGCGGCCTGATGCACCAATAACTGTCCGAAATGCTAGAGGACATGCTAAGAGAAATGTTAGTAAAAAACAAGTTACGACGGGAAAAGCAAGTTCACCTCTATTAAGAAGAATAGGGTGAGTATTAAGAAGAATGGGGCGCAGATGCTCTGCGAAAAACCAAGCCAACTCAGCACAAACCAGGTTACGAAGAATCATCAACTGAAGAACGGACATGTGCGCCTTGTCTTCAAAGTGAAAGAATCAGGTGGACCTAGACGTTCATTGAGGCCTTAATTAAAAGTAGCCTCAAAGCAACACTGGGTGCCGCCGCCCAAAAGAAGCTAGCGATTATAATCTCCTGGGGGGAACATCCAAGAGGAGATAGTTAAGTTACTTGACCATCTTCCGGGATTAAAGGGCACCTACGAACTGGACGAGCGGCTTAAGGTAGACTCGGGACGATGGTATGCGTTTGACAGGCTAATACCCGGTGGCTCTATCGGATAGACGACTCACTAATGGTTGAATGGATTAGCCAGAACATGGCGGACCGCAAGGCACAGAGTAGAAGTATCGGTGTGCCAGCTAACGGCAAGCCCAACGAAAGTAGCAAGACTACATGCAGACTACAGCATGACTCCGCGGGCGGGACCACCCCAGAGAAAGAGCAGGAAGAATTCAAAGAAGTGCTATCCAGAGCACAACAGAAAGTCATGAGAAAGAGACGTCCGATATCCTCCTTATCGACAACCAGCTTCCAAGACGGCCTCCACCCGTAACGATGTTTAGTGCGATTCAATAGCAAGCGCAGCAGAACTGTGCATGTCCTTCTGGAAGATATTGTTTCCAATAGGAAAACAGGGCTGGTCGACAACATGCAGCATTGCCTTCCCTGATTGTTGCGTCTCAAGATGCAACCATCAGAGAGGGCAAATGGCAGAAGAATGGCTAGCCACACATAATTTAAGCATGGAAGTCAAATATACATATTTGTGATTTGTGTCTTTAAAAATACAATTGTCTTGTATGATCGTTTTAAATAATTATACAAATATTAAAAGTGGTTAAAGCTAACCTCCTGCGCGTCCGCACCTTGTGTGCGCCGAGTCGCATCTGATAGGCTATTCAACGACGGTAGCGCAGCACACGATGCCGCGTGCTACCTGGGGCATCTTTCACTACATGTTATACAGATACATGTATCTGCAGGTGAATGAACCCCCCCCGTCCCGCATAAAACGTGATGAAAGCCATGAACAGTAAAGCGCGTGAGAACGTATCGGTTCGTTCGCCCGGCCTGTTTCCATGTTTCAAAGGTAATCGCACCCGTGCTATAGAAATGAGGATTGATCTCCGCCATTTTCCCCTCCCAAGAGCTGATAAATTGCGCGTAGGCCGGAGTGGAAGGGAGTTTGAATCTACGTTTTAGGTCCTCTATAAGCAACGGCGTGTCACATAGCAGATAAACGTATCTGTTCAGCAATGTACGATGCAGACCTAGAGCTCGCTTCAGGAATGCAGGCTTAATCCGCTCGAGTTTTTCGAGTTGCGCCAACGAGAGATAATCCCAGATGACCTGTATTCCGTAGGAGGCGACTGGCGCCACCGTCATGTTGACCAAAGCTAGCGTCGTTCGTAGGGATAGTCTCGAAGGAGTTCAGAAGCACGGTAAATCACGAATATACGTCAACCCTCCATAGACTCTCTAGTATATCATAAGTAGACCTTAAGATATGCAAAACTGCTAAGGGACTTTGCCTATGAAAATAGTCTTTTCTAAGAGGCCCAATACGGGCTCAAAAAGTGCAGGTCCATCGTCACGGCTATACATAGGATAGTATCCTAAGCCGAAATGATTCGCTGAGCCCTGGTAAAAATAGAGGCCTATTCTTGATTGGTCTGCTGGATGTCAAAAACGCTTTTAACAGTCTTCCGTGGGAAATTATTATAGACGCGCAAGAGCATAGAGCTTCCTATAACAGCTGGGGTTCCATAGGAGTCCATACTTGGGCCGCTGCGCTGACATCTGGCATACAACGGATTGCTCGTATTCAAAAACCTCCCTCCTGAAACTGAACTCATCGCGTATGCTGACGATCTCGCGGTTACAATAGGGATCTTGGACCGCAGCTGAGTTAGAGCTCCGGGTTATTTAAGCACTCAACGAAATCTCATCACTCACCTTCTGGATGAAAATTAATTGTTAAATGCCAGCTCCAGCCAAAAGCAAAGCTATTCTTCTGTTCGGCAGGAAACAAATGCCTATCTATTCGACCACTATTGGACGGCATCGGGAGAAAGATGTTAAAAATAGCAAGATGCCTTGGAGTCCACCTAGACGACGGTATCAGCGGTAACTTTCACACCAAACAGGCCACAGTTGCAAATGCAAAGAAGGTCAAGGCCAACATCGCCCGGCCAATGCCTAGCATTCACGGGCCTAAAAAGGCAAACGGAAAATTTATGATGTCAGTCGCAGAGTTCATTGCTCTGTTTGGGGTTCCATCCTGGCCCACACACGTAACTTCCACGCAGAAGTACCGGAACTTGCTTCAAAAACGTAACGTGCCCTGCATTGAAGATCACGCAGGCATACAGGACGGTTAGCACGCCGGCTGCGCTAGTGCTGGCAGGCACTATCCCGTAAAACCTAAAAGCTGACGAGCGCAAACAGCTAAGGGATAACCCACTGCTTGAAAAAGATGAAGCCAAAGAGAAACGCAGGCCTAATGGCAAGCCGAATGGAACGGGATTCTAAACGGCCCGGAAAAGAGCTGACGTATTGCATGACGCAATATCTGACAGGACACGGCGATTTCTAGATGTATCTGCATAAGATACAAGAGGCACCTTCGGCGTCCTGCTTCCACTGCAGGACAGGAGCCGACAACGACGCTTTTCACACTTTGGCCGTCTGTAAGATACTGCAGCCAACCAAGTGAAGGAGGCACTGCAAGGTTTCGCAAGCTACAGTTGCGGATCGGCAAAAGGTGGGAAAAGAGGAGATTACTGGCTGAAGGAATACTGGGAGAGAAGGCCAATCTTGAAACAGCACGGCTTCGGCGGTTCTTCGAACAGCAGGAAGACAATATTGTTTGCAGAAGACTGGGCTTACAGGGTCAATGGGCTAAGCCTGTCGGATGTGGTGCAGAACCTGGGGATGGCCGTTTGATCCCATTGGCACCCGCCATAGCTCCTGTCAGTCCCTAGCACTATTAAATAATGATCCGAGCTGACAAAATGTGAAGCTTAGAAGGAGGAGGTGTATTTAGTGGGTATGGGACTCGACGGAACAGGATCGACCCGTTGGGGCCAAGTCCCACACAGCGCGGGTAAGCTGCAATGACATGCCCGTCACGCCAGTGCGCAAATGCATTCACCCTTCTCCACGAAAAAAGATAAGCAGAAGGTGACAGTAATTAACCCTGTCAAAAGCCCCGTAGTCCAGAGCAACGCAAACCATTGACATCTAACGTAATGTGGTGACTCAACTGGACTATGATCATTATGGCCATTATCATAAACAACTTAAAATTTTAAGAATTTATGAGTGACATTCAATTACGGTATGTTCAATACGACGTTACATAAGGCCTTCTGCAGTTTCCGGAATCTGTCAAAATGTGCCTCAATTATATAAACATTGAGCTTGATGATAAAGCCCAACATCGTGTTTACTAAAACGTAAGTTTTCGATACAAACCAAGGCGCAGGGAATGTAGATTTTAATTTGCTATAGCGGGACGGAGTATTTAAATATATACTCGTATATATATATATATATATATATATATATATATATATTATATATATATATATATACATGGTATTACAGGAATATTTGATCAACGATATATGGAATTGTAGAGCTCGTTAAGGCAAATATTTTTTCCAATGGAACATGGTCTCTAAGAGGCCCTGTTTCGGAATGAGAGTTAAATTACTGCCCAATACCTCAAAATCATTACCTTACGACCACTTACAGCGCTCTAAACTAACATATCCAGTCAAATGCGCATTTCATGACGATCATTTTAGTACCAAACTTATGCGAGCTGTGGTTGCGGAGTAATTACGATTTTTTGGTGGGATGTCCAGATTCAGTGCATGTAAAATGACGCGCTGCGGCTGTCGCGCGACACGTCGGCGGTAGTGAACGTCGCCACACAGTCATTTTACATGCACTTAATCTGGACATCCCACCAAAAAATCGTAATTACTCCGCAACCACAGCTCGCATTGCCATAAGTTTGGTACTAAAATGATCGTCGTGAAATGCGCATTTGCCTGAATATGTTAGTTTAGAGCGCTGTAAGTGGTCGTAAGATAATGATTTTGAGGTATTGGGCGTGAAAGTTAATAAAATAACTTCATTTTGGCGAATTCTCTTCTAAGCGACCATGGAGCATCTTCTGACCGGCCTTATGAGTTCTTCGAAAGAAGCAGAATTTTCGAACACGGCGGTGTGTTTAGCTTCTGTCTAGGAAACCTGGTTGTCTCGCAACAGCACATTATATGCTCCTATGTCGGACAAAAACACCAATGTCACAAATTGTAGTAATTTAACACTCATTCCGAAACAGGGCCTCTTAGAGACCATGTTCCATTGGAAAACATATTTGCCTTAACGCGCTCTACAATTCCATATATCGTTGATCAAATATTCCTGTAATACCCTGTATATATATATATATATATATATATATATATATATATATATATATATATATATATGTATATATATATATATATATATATAGCAAGAGGGGAGAGAGAGAGAGAGAGAGAGGAAGATTTGAAGGTAACGAAAAGTGATTTGCTAAAGTACTGAAAAACTGTTAAGTGAAATTGAGAAATTAATTTCTATGCAAGAGGATTATAGTTATAAAGCTATCTGTCTGAAAGTGAATGGTAACATATTTGATAGTAAGTTGCGTTTAGCCACCACGGCAAGAATACTCGCAAATAAAACTCTCTTCTAAGAAAATGTTATCACAAAACAGGGAAATCGAGACTATTAACATATAATCAATGCTCGAAGCACTCGAAGAGTCTTTGTAGACTCCTCAGAGATACTGGGCCTACCGTTTCGACTAGCATAATCCTCGTCGAGAAATTCACGACCTCTGCTCCTACTACTCATCATTATGAATACTTTGAAGGCTGCTACTACTGTTATTTTATCTACTAATATAACAAGAATTCGGAATACATCTTTCCTACAACGCCCAGATTCAAAGTGGACAAAAATTGCATAAACACTACCAGCCAGGAAGTTGTTCGCACGCTGACCCGGTAACTTGTTTGTTACTGGGTCGATTTATTTATCAATCAATGAATGCGTTTCATTTTATGGTGCTACCTCGCGTCGGCGCTATGGGTGAAGGGACTCTTTCTAGTCTGCTCTAGTTCCCTCTGCCTTCTAATTTATTAATTTTTTGGCATGAATCCAACTTATGATACGGCAGTGCTGATATGTTATTGGTATATATTGCTGCTTACAGCAGGGCCAGTATTCAGACCATTGGGAAAAGCGACGTGCTGCGAACTTGTGCATTTAACAAACAATTGTTCACTATTACTAAACCTACCACAACACGCTTGAAGATCGTAACGTAGATTCGCAAAAAACATGCGCCGCTCGATCACAATAGCAAAATCCCCCACAAATGCCAGACTATCTTTATAAGGACTTTAACCCAAACCTGCAAATCCCTCCCAGTGTCAGAGTCGTCGGCCATCTGTTCACTTCGTCCCATCAATATACACAGATATCTATCTCTCCCATATATATATGTATATATATATATATATATATATATATATATATATATATATATATGTGTGTGTCCCACAAACATAATGTAACATACGACAAAAAAATAATATATATATATATATATATATATATACAGGTAGTTCAATAAGTTCTTAGAATGAAAACCAAGAATTTTCCAAATCATGTTTTTAAATTTATCTTATTCGATATACTCCCCGAGATGCTCAATACACTTTTCCCACCAAGATTTCAGAGCTTTTATACCTCTTAAGTAGAATTCCGCGTCTTTAGACTGAAAATAGGCAGTGACAGCAGCCTTAATCTCGTCATTGCTGGAAAAACGCTTTCCACCGAGACTATTCTTCAAATGCCCGAAGAGGAAATAATCAGAGGGGGCCAGGTCTGGAGAATAGGAAGGTTGTTCAATAAGTGCGAACCTCAGTTGGGCCAGTTTTGCCGATGCTTGCCGGGACTTGTGTGCAGGAGCATTGTCCTGGTGAAACAGGACAACCTTCTGCTGCAAAGCGGGCCGTTTCACGATGAGTTCTTGCTAAAGGCAGTCTAACAGTCTTGCCTAATATTCTCCTGTGATCGTTTTACCGCTCTCAAGGTAGTCGACCAGCATTATTCTACGTTGGTCTTAAAAAACTGTAGCCATCACCTTTCCGGTCAATGCCGTTGTCCGCACCCTCTTCGGAGGTCCTTCATCAGGTGCACACCATTGGCAAGATGCTTCTTGGGTCTCGGTAGTGTAGTGATGGACCCAGCTTTCATCGGCGGTCATGAATCTGCGCCAAAAATCCGACGGATTGTTCGACATCTTGGCCAAATTTTGCTGTGAAGCGAAAACAGGCGCGTTTTTTGGCCTTGGTTGAGCAAATGCGGCAGCCATTTTTCTCTGAGCTCTTTCATCTTCAAGTTTTCGTGCAGGATGAAATGCACACTACCCAAACTGATCCCCAAGGCCTCCGCTATCTCCCTAATGTTCACTCGCTTATCTGCGGCAACGATTTTCCGCACCTTTTCCACGTTTTCCTAATCAGTTGCCGTTTTTGGGCGTTTTGAACGTAGTTCATCCCGGTGCTCCTGCGACCTCTTTTTAACTCATTAATCCAGTTGGAAACAGTGGCAAAACATGGCGCAGAGTCACCGTACACCTCGTCTAACTCAGTTTTCACTTGGGTCGCATTCCAACCTTTGAAATAAAATGCTTGATAACCACTCGAAACTCTTTTTCTCCATTTTTCAAAATCACGCCGATACGTTGCATGGGAAAAGCGATCAAACGAAATCGCAACGGCCAATCACCATAATATTTTGACTGCTGGCAGTCGAAAAGTTGCAGTTCCTAATAGCGGTGGAAGCGCGCCAAAATTCGAATTCTAAAAAGCTCATTCTAAGAACTTATTGAACTACCTGTATAGCCTACGGTGATGATTATTATGATTTAGTTTTTCTTCTACATGCATATATATTATGTTTATACTATTAGCACATATGATAACTGATATATTATTACAACAATAAAGCAAATCGCTAATGTATGTGCAAAACACGCCAAATGCACAAACAATATATTAATAATTTTATAATAACGTCGTCTGTTGTGTTACTTGCGTCACAAGGTAGGACGAGCTACTGCTTTATTTAGGCTACTCTATTTGTCTAAGACAATAAAATGAGAAAACAAAACGCAGGCGTATTCATACTCGATAACCATACACTGAACTACCCGAGCGAAAAAACTAAAACTACACTTATATACGCTTGATATACTACTGTACACTGGCTAGAGAATGATTGTCATGCAACAACCTTATGATAAAACGTTTCTATAAAGAGTGGCAACCTTGGTAGCCACTACGGAAATGCAATTAGAATAACCTTTTACTGGCAGTTTTACACTAACATCGTCCCGCCAGGAATATTGTTCAAGCAACGATGCGAGAGCACGCTCTGTTCACACTTATTGTTAAGTCCTGCCGTATCAGGTTAGAGACAATTACATCTCGTTGTAAAGGTACCCCGCTAAGCCACCACCATTCCGATGTAGCAACGTCTTAAGGTGTCACCATGGTCGTACCGGAGCTAGGATAGTATCTACGCTTCATAAACCACTCAGTTTTATTGCCCTGTCGCAGAATAAGCACGTGCTAATAGGAGATTTTTCAAGAGGGAAAACGCACGTTTACTGTCAGCCACCGTAGGTAGCTGTGTTTGTCAAGAATTAACCAAGTTTTTGTCTATTTTTTTTCTAAATTTAGATGACATTTCTTCATCCGTTGCCCAAAACAATAAACGGTAATTATGCGACCTTAGCAATGGGCAACGCGCGACTAGCAACAAAGAGCAGACTATAAAAGAACATATTTTTATTACAAATCAGTGGTAGAGGTGCGAATGTGAACTGTAGGACTGTTAGTACTAATTTTGAAAATAAGTTGGCATTGTTTCTAGAGTACACGCAGTAGTGGACATTGCAATGGATCCGCTTGGCCTTGCGCCATGCAAAATGACATGCGATGGCTTTGGGGTCACGGAATGATAGCCTCTTAGACCGCTCGATTCGATGTAGAAAAAAGTGATAGGCAATGTTGGCCCACTGAACCTAAGCTACAGCATTAATGTTCTGATCCATAAAAAACGTAAGCAAGTTTGGCAATCTGCATATCGCTCGAATTTGCTGAGCCCCTTCAGCGAAGTTTTCTAAACGGTGCCTTTGCAACGTCCAAGCCCATCTTTAAGCATATATAGGATAAGATACTCGTTTAGTATGGCTCCCATACAGAAGAGAAGTATAACAGCCTGCTAATTACAATTACATTGTACAGTCAAATATAACGTGTGGGTATTTTACAACAAGGCACCCAGAGCGCGTACAGTGGTGACGGAGGTAAGTGTGGCAGCATTGATTATATACAAATAGTTTCGATTTCCATATTTTATATTAACAATTTCCTAGCATAGAGTTCGGTCTGGTTATCTGCACACCAATATGCAACACCATCAACGGCCTGCTGCAAAGTTTTGGGGGCATAGCGGGACTCGATGTGGCAAAATATCTTAAGATCGTTTGATACTAGAGGTGCTTTATCTTAGGTGGGAGGCAGCGATTTATGTCTAAAATATAAATAACGTATACCAGCGGCGAGGCGCAACTACCCCGCAATTAATCAAAGCAAAAAAAATCTGACTAAACGCTTTTCTGGTTAAACTATACACGATCAAATGGCATTTGTTGGTTAAGACAAGGTGAGGGGATGCAGTAACATATCTAGATTTATGCACCGTGTTGCATCTGCGTTTATCTGTTTCAGTATCAACCTGTCATGACAAGTGAGACAATTGTCAACAACACTGAAGCTGTATCGGGCACCTCTGAGTTTCAAGGACAACCTGCTTCTCAGGGTTCCAAGAAATTTGAGAAAATGTGTTTCTGATCAACTCAGAGATTTTTTCGGACAGAGTCCTATGTCCTATGCTCGTTGCATATTATATAAAAATAATCAATTGCTCCGAATGAGGGCCAGTCAGGCGATTCACAGTTTTACTATATTTTGATTAACAATTTACACTCGGGTAAACATGAGACAGAAAGTTAACGCTATTTTCGGACGATGCTACCGTCCTGCCAGCTAGTGGCTACCTACATGATCCCCGACAACATGGGCCCTAGGCAAGAAACACAGAAGACTGCGCAAGTTTTGGTCATTTACCGCTGCTTCACTTTTATTTCTAATTAAAGTACGCCCCAAGGGCTTCTCTAAACCACTGCATCTCCTCCGCGAGTATGAAATAGAGTATTAAAAGTATTTTGGATGACCATGAACCACCTTGTATTCATAGTAACGTCACGAAGAAAAAGAGAAGGAAAGATCTGGTAAAGGCTTAACTGCAGAAAGAAGTGTGCACAAATACCTCGCAGATGGACGAATATAGCAAGCAAAAGAAAAATACTTATACAACAATATTACTGACGAGATGTTGCCCAAATCTCGTTTGGAGTTGAATTTACTTGACCAAGTAGCCCAATAAACGTCTGGGATATTCGCGTTATCGATACATTTGCCTTCAAGAGTACAAAGCGCCAAATAGCGTCTGTTGCAGAAAACGGCTCCATGAGGTGCTACTCCCCTCTAAGTAACTACTCTGCCAATTGCGTCAAATCTCGCCACCGAGTTGCAAGGGATGCTTTTAAAGGAGTCGGACAGGTTTGTCAGCAAGATCATTATTACCATAAATGTTTTTGGTTTGTACGACAAACAAAATGTAATTACCTCGTAAGACCCGTGAACGGATGATCTTTATATATATATATATATATATATATATATATAGACGCCTGTCTGATTTATACACCGAATCGTATGTATACATTAATAACTTATTTTCCAACGTGCCTCTACTGTGTCAACAACGACCTCTTGTCTCTTTTCTATGCAAGGTTCGAGGTAGAATCTGCAACGAATTCCATAGTATCCTGCAAGGCAATCTACGGGATACGTGCACCTACGTTTCGCTATTTTTGTTCGCACCAGTACTACGACATGCGCGACTGGATTTTATGATTTCACGTGACCAGAAAGAGTGCCTAAACCTATATATATATCTAGTCGAATCAGATCATCGTTTTTAACTACAGCGGACTAACATAGCTCATCACTCCTTCAATATCGTATTCAAATGTTTACGAATCGATAGCCTCCAAAGGTTTGGTCCACGCGGAAAATCTCAACAATTCATTTGCCTGGTAAATGTTGAAATAGATTCGTCTGGACGTATTTCGGTCATTAATGCGTGCACCTGACGATGCTAACGGTCCCTTCGCCGAAACATATTCAGCTCATGTCAACTCCATGATTGTACCACCTCACCGCATCTTCCCATTTAGGTGTATTAAAGTGCCCTCTATTATATATATATATATATATATATATCTCGCAGCTGGAGACAAGAGATCCGCGGCTTTCTTGAGACAGCGCCTTGACCTCGACGTCCAACGAGGGAACGCGGCGTCCGTCCGCGGCACGCTGCTGAAGTGGTGCCAACCCACTCTATACGAGATAGAGTAATATTCCCAGTGCACACGTTCTTAGGAGACAATTGTCGCTCCATCGGTAATCTTAATAAACAGCGCTATATATATATATATACAGGTAGTTCAATATATATATATATATATATATATATATTGCGCGAATTTCTCAGATAGCGCCTGTCGCTCGATGTGCAACGGGGCAACGCTACCTCGGTCCGGGGAACCCTCCAGAGATGGTTGGTTACTACATTGAACCCTTCGTAAATGTGCACACGTTCGCAGCCACCCAATTGTCATGTTCCCACCGTTGGTGATTATATATATATATATATATATATATATAAATCTCGCTCAAGCAATATTGCATCTGTTCGAAATGATATCTTCAGGCAGTCGTTTATTGTTTACCGTTATTCGCGCGAAGAACGGCCTCAATCACATCCGGATCCATGTCTGGAAACATCGTCTGGAAGTCTTTCATCGCCTGGAACCAATACGCAGAAGGGAATAAGTAAATATAGCCGGATTGTCAATTTAAGCAAAAGTGGGCTGTAAAGTATGCCTGTGACCCAGAACAGTTAACCAACTAGTTGGCAGTAGGCATTTGAGGCTGACAGAATGCACTGACCTGATGGAACTCAAGTTGGGTCGAATCCGCAGGCGGGCCCCGTAGGGGACTCATCCCGCCACCGCCTCCTCCACCTTCCATTATGGCTCTTCGGCTGCTTTCGCTCGTCGACCTTACGAGACGCAAAACCGTACACGGCACAGCTTCGATTTTCCTGTGCTACTGAGACAACAAAACCACAGTCACACACAAAAACCTATGCATATATTAGTTTTGTGACATCTATGTTTATTTCATTCCATAGTATCCTGCAGGTCAAAAGCATGGGACCTATTATAACATATTATTTAAATAAATCGGCTATATACGATTGGATAGTTGAGTCGGAATAAAACTTTGCTTCATCTGAAAGGTAGGATGATTTGGCTTCTTGACAACCGTTTGCAAATATCGAGATACTGTAATGCTTCATTTTTATATTACACGTTCAGTTAAATTGTAAAGTGTCTAACCTCACGAAAGCATAATTTAGAATTTATAATGGAAACTGACTCAAGCCCAACGAAAGAATATAAGCTGCAGAGTGCTGGTACAAGGTTTCGACCCATAGAAGAGGTGAATCTTAGTTTTATAGATTTAGGATTCGTCTTTAGATATGTGAACAAGGGGTTAAAGAGCTGGCCTGTGCAATTAGCAAATGCGACATTACCCTGACTAGTAATAGTAACGAAGCAATTGCTTTTATTTTTTTACTATGTATGTCAAAGTCTGGTGCACACCGACGAAGAGTCTGCAGCGCATATTCTGCAAGCAAACCATGATACCGTCCGCTCCTTTTTCAAAGGAAGATGCTGTCACCAAAATCAGACAACTATTTAGACAAATAACAGATTGTATTTACTTTGATTTTGCTAAAGCCTTTGGTAAAGTGGGGTATTCGAAGATTCAACAAAATTGTATCTATGAAATATTCACCATTGCACTATAAAATCGATTTTGAATTATTTCCACGGCCACTCGGTTATGTGCGTGTCAGCAATGAATCTCGTGTCATAATGGTAATGTGGTAACGACATGACTATTTCCGTCTAAAAATATGTTGTAGTAGCAAGTGTAAAATTATGTTGTTAAAAGGACCCCCGTGTATGTATACTTGACAATATTTACATACGTGTTGTGTCCTTTGTATAGGATTTCATTGTGGCGACGGCCGTAAGGCTTGATTTTTTGGTCCAGCATCTCGCCCAAGTTGTCCAGTCTGCAACTCTTGTTTATGACACTTGTTTGCTGTTTTATCGTAAAGAACCCCACTTTACAAAAGCCTCATATTTCTTAAACTCACTTGCTCTTTGTGAGGATGTGAGATCATGGCCGGAAAAACCACAAATGATTGTGAGTGTATTCAGTTGAAGTTTATAAACCGTGTTTCGTTTAAATGCCATGTTGTGATAGATTAAATAGAACTAACACGAGTTGCCGACCAGTTTACGCCAAAGTATGCATACACGACTGTGTAACAAACAAATTTGAAACAAAGTCGAACCTTCTTCAACACTTTGTAAGTACGATACAAAATAATTTTCGAAATGGTCATACAATTTCTTCGGTGGCTGTAGCCAAAACCGACTGCGTATACAGCATGGTCTCGTTCTGTGTAGCAAGAATGCTAACACATGACAGTCAGGAGACATGACCTGTCTCACTTGTGAGCGGGCAGACTTATGATGCTGAGTGGCAAAAATATTACATTGCATGGGCCGCACGTGTTGCCAAGCGATTTTAACAAGCAGCAATTTAGCCAACTCAGTAAACGGCAGGTTCACATCGACCGTTGTCGGTTCATGCCGTTTCGCCCTGAATGAAATGAGCATACAAACTACTGCGTTAGCGAATCAGCGCTAGAAAATGCTGTTTTATGCGTTTCAGGGACCACAATATTAATTACCAGGGAACGACTAAATCCATGTTAAGTTGCTTTCCACTTGAACATAGTAGATAGGTATCTGGTGGTGTCACTTTGCTTTTCACCGCGCTTACGCGCACCCACGAAAGGGTGAGAAACACACGAAGGAAAAACACGAAAGAAAACACACGGGCTAAAGGATTAGAGCACCGTCCCCCCCACCCCCCCCCCCCCGTGTGTTTGTGTGCCTTAAACAACTGCCTTATTTTCTTGTCGTTACGAGATCTCGCTCGATCTCGTTGTCGAAACGATACACACACACACAGCGCATTGGATTAGACAAAACAGACGTAGTGCGCGATCCGAATCTGTACACTGCTGCTCTAACAGCTGTGTGAATGTTGTGTGACAGGAAGCGCTACCTAGAGAGGATCAGCTGGAATCTCCTCTCCTCCGGAGTAGTTGCGAGATGCCGCGGCTGGACGACGCGTTTCCGTCCGTCCAGTTCGCCGACGCCTCTTCTGCTGCTTCCGCCGCTTCCACTGCGTTCTCTTGTTGTTATTTTTTCATTGGAGTTGCAGTTCGGTGCTTGGATGGAGGTGGCGTTACGACGAGTAAGTAGCACACTTGTTGAGCTCCTCACGGCCAGCCAGTGTACGAACCGCACCGAACCGCACCTAATTAGGGTGGTAGGCCAACTTTCGGCTTCATGCTGTTGCTGTTGTTGTTGTTGTTGTTGTTGTTGATGATACTGTTGTTGTTGTTCTGGGTCGATATCGGTGGTGGCTGAGCTCGAGAGAGCTGGACACGAACCACCTCAATCGCACGCAACAGCCAGCCAGCCAGCTTCCAGCCAGTTGAACAAACAGCGACGTCGTCTCCGTCGTGTTTGGGCCGCCGGCCCACAACCGATACTACACACCGATACATACAGTGGAAGCTGGCGCGCTCGTCCACCCAGCCCGGACCCACGCCACAGTCTCCATTCTCGTCGTCCTCCGCTAACCGCCGGTGAATTGCTGCATCGTTGGCCTAGAGGCGCGCGCACCAACGCGCCAGGCGGCACACACTATGCTTACGTCTTTTCTACTACTACTACCACTACTATGAGTACTGTTGCAACTAGCGCAACGACGATCATTATTTACGCACAATTACGCACCACCACTACTAGCACAGAGATGATGATGTCGACGACGACAACAACAATCACGAATCACGACAACTTCTACAACTGTTGCTGCTGCTGCTGCTGGTACAACGAACCAAATTCGTTCGTTCGCAAGTTAGCATCAGCGCAATGGCGAAAAATGGCGACCCCGAGGTCGCCGCTCCAACTGGCGACTGCGGTGCAGACAACGACGACAACAGCAACAACAACAACAACCACCCCCGGTTCGAGTCATCATCATCGTCGTCGTCTGCCGGACCAACCAATCGCCCGACCGCCCGTCCGTCCGTCTGTCTGTCTGTCTGTCTGGCTGACGGCCTCTCCACTTTTCCTACCCGTGACGCAGCTGGTTCGCGCTCAAAGAGCGCAAGAGCAATCGACTAGCCGAACTCTTCCTCTATCTACAACAACAGGAGCGACTACTACTACTACTACTACCACTTCTACTACTTTTTGTTTTGTGTGTTTTCTTTTTGGTGAGAGGAAAACATGCTTTTACGCACACCCAAGGCGGATAGTGTGGGACTCGATGCCGATGTTGTGTTGGCATTATACCCACTAAAAAACCTCTTACCTGAATGGCCTCAGGAGAGGAAGAGGCGAGGGGCTGGAACCATTCGTTAACTTCTACTACTAACCCTTCTACTACCTTTACTACTACGAATACTAGATTACTATGAGAGCACCAGCAAACAACGGTTGCCCACTATGAACTTCTCTCTTGCTGCTGCTACTGCTAACGCGATTCACGCACTCGCTCACGCATCCACCGCTTCCTGCCAGCGTGAGTCGCAACCATCGTAAACTTTCGATCAGATCAGCAGCATCCATCTCTCCTTTTCTTTTGCTGTATATATATATATATATATATACACACACATATATGTATATATATATATATATATACACAGGGTGTTGCAGAAATTTTTCATAATAGATATAAGGAATTGTAGAGCTCGTTAAAGCAAATGTTTTTTCCAATGGAATCTCTGAGAAGTCTTGTTTCGGAGTAAGAGTGAAATTACTACAATTTGTAACAGTAGTGTTTTTGCCCTACATAGGAGCATAAAATGTGCTGTTGCTAGACGACCAGTCCTCCTATACAGAAACTAAGCACACCTTCGTGTTCGTGATCAAATTCTCCTGAAGAATATACGAGGCCGGTCAGAAGACGCGACATGGTCGTTTAGAAGATAACTTGCCAAAGATGAAGTTCTTTATTAGCGTTCACGCCAAATACTTCAAAATCATAACCTTAACCTATGTCCTTAACACGTCGATATTAAGTGCATGGAAAATGACGCGCTGCGGCTGTCGCGCGACACGTCGGCGGTAAAGAACGTCGCCACACAGTCATTTTATATGCACTTAACCTGGACATGCCCTCCGAAAAATCGTAACTACTCGGCAACCACAGATTTGGTACCAAAATGTGTCCGTTTTGAGCGCTGTGAGTGGTTGTAGGGTTATTATTTTGAAGTATTTGGCGTGAACGCTAATAAAGAACTTCATTTTTGGCAAATTCTCTTCTAAGCGACCATGTCGTGTCTTTTGACCGGCCTTGTATATTCTTCAGATGGAGCAGAATTTTATCACGAACACGAAGGTGTGCTTAGTTTCTGTATAGGAGGACTGGTCTCGGAACAGGACAATTTGTGCTCCTATGTCGGGCAAAAACACCACTGTTACAAATTGTAGTAATTTCACTCTCACTCCGAAACAAGATTTTTCAGAGATCATGTTCCACTGGAAAAAACATTTGCTTTAACGAGCTCTACAATTTCCTATATCTATTATGAAATTTTTTTGCAACACCCTGTATATATATATATATATATATATATATATATATATATTCAACAGGTTCTTAAAACGAGCTTTCCAGAATTCGAACTTTGGCGCGCTTTCACCGCTATTCGAAACGGCAACTTTTCGACTGCTAGCAGTCAACATATTATGGTGATTGGTCGTTGCGATTTTGTTTGATCGCTTTTCCCGTGCAACGTATCGGCGTAATTTTGAAAAATTGAAAAAAAGAGCTTTGAGTGGTTATCAAGCATTTTCAAAGGTTGGAATGCGACCCAAGTGAAAGCTAAGTTAGACGAGGTGCACGGTGACTCTGCGCCATGTTTTGCCACTGTTTCCAACTAGATTAATTAGTTAAAAAGAGGTCGCAGGAGCACCGAGGATGAACTACGTTCAGGACGCCCAAAAACGGTGCGGAAAATCTTTGCCGCAGATAAGCGAGTGAACATTGGGGAGATAGCGGAGGCCTTCGGGATCAGTTTGGGTACTGTGCATTTCATCCTGCACGAGAACTTGGAGATGAAAAAGCTCCTTGGCCAAAAAGACGCGCGTGTTTCCGCTTCACAGCGAAATTTTGCCAAGATGTCGAAAAATTCGTCGGATTTTTGGCGCAGATTCGTGACCGTCGATGAAAGCTGAGTCCATCACTACACTCCTGAGACTTAAGAAGCATCTCGCCAATGGTGTGCACCTGGTGAAGGACCTCCGAAGAGGGCGCGGACAACGGCATCGACCGGAAACATATTTGCTACGGTTTTTTTGGGACTAACGTGGAATAATTCTAATCGACTACCCTGAGAGCTTTACAACGATCACGGAAGAATATTATGCAAGACTGTTGGACTGCCTGAAGCAAGAACTCATCGTGAAACGGCCCGCTTTGCAGAAGAAGGTTGTCCTGTCTCACCAAGACAATGCTCCTGCACACAAGTCGCGGCAAGCATCGGCAAAACTGGCCCAACTGAGGTTCGAACTTATTGAACGACCTTCCTATTCTCCAGACCTGGCCCCCTCTGATTATTTCCTCTTCGGACATTTGAAGAGTAGTCTCGGTAGTAAGCGTTTTTCTAGCGAATGAAGAGGTTAAGGCTGCTGTCAATGCCTATTTTCAGTCTAAAGGCGCGGAATTCTACTCAAGAGGTATATTTGCTCTGAAATCTCGGTGGAAAAAGTGTATTGAGCTTCTCGGAGAGTATATCGAATAGAAAAAAATAAAAATACTGCAAGATTTGTCAAATTCTTGGTTTTAATTTTAAGAACCTGTTGAACTACCTGTATATATATATATATATATATATATATATATATATATCCAAAACACTACTCTCAGGCAATCGCAAATTCAATGCCCACCATTTTCGTGCTGCGTTACGTGGTTGCCAAGTAACTCACTAAGCTTTTACGACAACCATGTCGTTTCTGTTTTGTGACAAAACCCTACCCTGTTCTGAGTATAAAGAGAAAAGATCGCGGAGAGAACAAAGCTGAGCGCGGGAACTTTTGGAAGATGCCTGATGATAATTCGGACACCTATGTATATTCTTTGCAAAATCATTAGATTCTATTGTTTCATAAAGAACTCCTCCATTGGGCGCGACTAATTGCCAACGCTTATTTTTTTTTTGCTTTTTTATTTGCTTTGTCGACGTAATATAAATATGCCACCCCGTTCTGCACCTTCTTCAAGGACGTGAGTAGTCTCCAGCTCCCAGTCAAAAATAAGAGATTAGGGGCATATGGTGAGTACCATTGAGTTCTCAGGCCCGGCCGATCAATTATTTAAGACCAAGACGAGCCCCTTAAGTAGTCAAGTTCTCCTAGCAAACGACCACTTTTTTATAGTCTTATAGTCGATACATTTATTTATTAAACCTGTTGGAACCTTACAAAAGGCTGCATGGCGTACTAATTGTATTAGCTAATTAATATTAGCTGTCCGTGAATGTTTGTATCTAACGCCCAGTAGACACTGGGTGCTTATTTGAGCCTGTACTATTGATTTAAATATACCAACTAGACGCCGTAGATAGGTACGAAACTGGTCACATTATTCTGTGAAAAACAAGTTCTGCATATCTCTGGGATTGGAATATCGCCAGTAGTTAGTTCACGAATGTTCAAACAATACAGAATGGAATATTTTGTAGCAGAAACGCATGCAAATACGATTTTTTTTTCATATTTATTCAATCAGATTGAGTAGCGATTAAAATCACAAATATGAATTGATATGCAATGAATAAAGAAAATACTTTTTATCTTACAACAATACGCAAACGTATCGTGTGAACTTCATTAAAGCGCATACAGACAACTGCCAAAAAACGTAGCAACGCCAGAGATTTAAAAACAGCTAGGAATGTACAGAAGAACTATATGTTAAACTTAAGATAGCCAAAATATGCAGGATTCGGAAATTCAAACGCGTTAGAATTATTGGGGGATGTCGAATCAGTTGAGAAATGCAGATGCCTCATTAAATACGTAGAGGGTTGGATAGTGGGAAGCGTTGTATATATAACAGAGAAGTGAGATGGCTGATAACAGAGCAATGTCTTGTCAATATATCTTGATATATCATTGTCCCTGGGACCATCGTGCACAAAGCAGCTTAAACATAGGACGTTAGCCTAAAACCAAAATTTTATTTTTCTTAATTTCTAAAAGTACGTGAATAATATTTTGTTCTGCCTTGAATAGCAACAATTTGTAAATTATATGTTTTAATAAATATATTTCATAAGTTATTGCATAGTTAATGAAAAAACTACGAAAGCATAGTGAGAATATTCAGACGTATATCTTAGCAAAAAGTCGCCCGGAAATGACCTTCCTGTATACGAATGCCAGTCGGATCTATAAAAAGGCGGTGCATAGAGCTAAACTGGAGCACGAGATAGAAGCACAAAACAAGCTTCTCAGACAGTCCCAGCTTCATCCACATAAATGGCTACGCTCCGAGATGCGCTCAACAGCCTGTCCAGTATCACCTGAGAGGCTGCATAGTTATTTTTGACAGATGTTTGCCAGCTCATCAACGATTCCTAGTTGCATTCCGATTTACGTCTCCGTTTGGGGACAAAGAACAACTAAAGCTCGACAGGAGCTGTTTCGCCCTATCGGTATCTCAGAGGTTGTAGATGTGATAATGAAAGCGCCGTCAAGAAAGGCTGCGGGCCCAGACCTCGTTCGGAATGAACATCTGCAGCAGGCGATTATTCTGGCTCCTTGTCTGGCTTCTCTTCAACGAAATCTCGAAGACATCGCACTTACCTGAAGAATGGAAAGTCAGCCTTCTAAGTGTGTTACCGAAGGGAAAAGGGGATCCCTTGATACCTTCGTCGTACCGTGGCATAGCAAAGAAAAGCGTCATTTACAAAGTACTGTCAGCATTGGTAGCATTCGACTAGAAGATTCGTCGACTAGAAGATTTTTTGGAAAGTACCGAGTGCTTGCCAGAGCAGCAGCACGGCTTTAGACGAGGGAGGTCGACGATGACGGCTTGCTCTGTTCTTCTTAATAGTATTCAAATGACTCTCTGGGTTAAACGTAACTTTCGTTTTGCTCTTTTCGTAGACTTTAAGGCGGCTTTTGATACGGCGTGACGAACAATAATCCTAGAGAAATTAGCGCTATGTGGTGTAATACTAAAGTTATTACAAGCTATGCTGCAGGAGGGGTATGTAATCATCGACGACGGGGTAACTGAACACATCCCTATTACTCAGACTACAGGAGTTGCACAAGGCGATAATCTTAGCTTGCTATTATTCTCAATATTGGTGAGCGATCTCCCGGACAAAATCCAGCGTCGACACCCGCAAGTTAGTACACTCATGTATGCTGATGACCTCGTCCTCTACTCCCGGAGTCGATTTCATCTGCAGCAATCACTTGCCTCACTCCAAAAGTTTGTTGACCTAAATGCTCTAGTGATAAACGTAGCAAAAACGAAAGCAATGAAGTTTCGCCGCAGAGGTAGGCTCGCAGAAAAAGACGAATTGCGCTTAAGCTCAGCACCAATAGATTTTGTTCAACATTTTTCTTATCTTGGAGTAATATTTTTAACGCAGGGTTTATATTTTACTAAACATATCGAGGTAAGAGCTCGTAAGGGCATTTTATCGTTTCATAATATCCCAGGGCCTCATCGGTTGTCGCTAGATGTCGCTCTCAAACTTTACACAGGTCATATGGCCCCATCTATCAAAAGCAAATCTGGAAGCAGCTTTCTAAAAAGAGTGCTAGTAGTCCACCGCAATAGCCGCAATCGTCTTGTGTATCTGTTGGCCTCGACACCACTTTTTGTGGAGGAGCTCAGGGCAACTTATGCTTTACCGAAAACGGAGGCTTTGAGAATCATCTTGCCGAATGGGAGTATGAATTTGCGGATGTTCATTGGCGTTTTTCTGAGACTAGAGCGATGACTACAGACTACTGGAAAAGCCCATGTTGTAGAAACAGATACTGCGTTACTGGGTTTGCAATGCATGGATTTCATATGAATATATGTATACGAAATGGGTGGCATGAGATATCAACCGAGTGTGAATGCAACCTATGCGGAAAATCATGTGATCTGTATCATCTCCAACAGTGTACAAAAGCAATATCGCGGATGAAAGTTACTTAGGAGAGCTGTAGCACAAATTTGCATAAACCAAATATTGGTAAATAAACAATGCATTTATTCATTTCATTAAAAAAAAAATAGTGAGAATATTTGCGTATGAGACTAGGAAAAAATGCAGCTTCCAGACATCAGATATGTCTCGAAACTAGATCTAAGGTGTCTTTCACTTTGCATGCAATTCATATCGGGTATATAAGAGATAGCCGACAGGATATAATGTAGGAGCTCAATTTATTACGTTACACCGCTGACCACTGTCGGCTCCGAGGGTCTGTTTCCTAAGTCCTTGACACTTGACTTGGAAGTGATAGCTATCCTCGAGATATGCCTATTTTACGTTCTTCTCTTAAAATGGCACCGCTATTCACTCGTGTCTACAGAGCTATGTCCTAGATAGGAGGGAGCTACAGTGTAAGACACTGTAGCATCCTTTGCCTTGCATTTGCCATGCTACCACAAAGGGATGGCCACGCCGTTAGGTCCCTTGTTGTTACTTAGTCTCGGGGCTTCCGTGTTGCAGATATTTCATGCTTATATACCCGTCTAATTTACGCTGATGCCGGTACTCTTCCAAAGGTCCGGGATGAACTCTGACGTTGATTGTACACTAATTTAGTAGTACTTGTAATTTTATTAACCAAAGATTGTTTACACATATACTACATAGGCGTCACATTTCCAGAGTTTAGACAACGGAATTGCCCTTTCACAACGCGGAAGGTGATATAGATCACACGGGCGACCACAAAGTTCACATATGCACACCAGCAAGATCTCATGAAACTTCTCGCGCACACAAATCTTCAGGTGGAAGCCGCGAACGGCCAATCTGGTGACTAGGTGTCGGTCCTCATAACTGCAGGTTCTTAACGAACCCGGCGTTGGTTTCATACAACAGCGGGTCGATGTCAGCCACGTTACTTTCCCAATCCAAGACGCGTTCTCTAAATGCCGTCGTCTTCGGTAGGTTGTACATCATCTGCAAATCCTCAGCGAATAACGGTGACGACGCCAGTAAGTACACTAACCTATTCAGGCTAGTGTGGTGAACGCTCAATGATCTCGTTAGGAAACTGGCTTAGAGTTGATCAAACGCACATACGACGTGCTAATAGGAGTCATTTAAATAAATTAGTAAAAAAATAAAAAAAAATATTTAATATAATGAACAAATACTTTACCGTATACACTTGAAGTAAGGTACATAGAGAAAGATTCGTCTGAAGAGTCAATACGCTGGTCAGGAAGAGAAGTAGCAGGGCACAATTTTCATGGTACAATAAAGTCGTAGTGAATAAAGCATTGTATGGTTTATCCATTGAACTGGGTAACAATTGTGGATGAAACGCTACGTTTAACGATGGGACTATTAAAAAAAAAACAGGTTAAGAACCCGTACTCCTTAAAAACGCATCTAAGGGTAAAATTTTATTTCTATGAAACTGCAATCTGTTGATACTTAAGTTCGCTGAATAAAGATATGCATGTAAAATAATTGATAGTATGATTCTAGCTATTCATATGTTTGCAACCGCTTCTTATTAACGTCGGTTGTTGGTCTCCTCTAGCAATGTTTGTGTTTTGTTTGAGTTTTCGTCAATGGCAGCCTTTACAGGGCCACATGCTCTTCATCGGTAATTGTTCTTATTTAAAACGTCTTTTACGGGGTACGTTGTACAGATCGAAATAAAAAATCCATCCATACACACTCCTCAGGGATAGAGCTTTACTTCCAATAGTCGATCGAAGATCTTCCAAACACTCTTGTGCACGTCATTCTTGCTTGAGGTGTTTCAAAAGGACTTCACACAACCCAATTTTCGGGTACGTCTGTTTTAGTCACCGATACTGTCTACGCTACAATAATGTCGCTGTTTGCCAAAGGATTGAATTTTAACCAACACTCTACTACGCGGAAAATTGCAAAAGCTTTTCATATACTTGCATATTAAGATCATCGACAACTGTGGCCTCTCAGGACATAACTAAGCCTAGTTCTACGCCGCATCAATTGAGAACGATACACGAGAAAACAAGTTCCGTTAACATGGTAATGACGTCGACATACTCACCAGGCATATGCATCAGCAGCTGCAAAATCAACCCCCTCAGCCGAAAGAACAAAGTCAAATAGCATTCGTTCTTGCAGTCAACAACTCAGTCAGGACTTAGAAATGCCTTCCCCATCTTTGTCGCAAAGGACCAACGTGCAAAAGCTCGAGCTCTTACTACCCACGAGCGCTGCTTACGGTACACAGACATCAACTGCATATGCCTATAATCAAACCATCAAGATCAAATTTGAAGTCCGGTTTGGCCAGGAATGCCGCGTTCATCTCTACAATGCATACAAAACGTTCATCTATACAATACAATACACGGCAATCGTCTAGCCCATCTCGCTGTTTTAAAGCGTTTTTAACAAGCTGTGCTTAAGAGAAAGCGTTTCCATACAAAGCCAGGAAAGAATTTAACAGATAAAGAAGTGATCAGGCAATTATGACAAGAAAATACTATAAGTCTGCCTACCCAGACCAGAACGTGTGTGAATACTTAAAACTGCCACCTCATCAACTGTCCCTGCCCTCACGGTGATGCACAACATCTGCATCAGGCAAGTTGCAATTACCAATGGAGAAAAACTTACTGCAGCCAAGTTTCAAAGAAAAGCATCGCTTCGTATTAACAAGCAGTATTCTTGGCAGAAACGCCAGAGCAAGACGGCTTTATCCAGTGTATTTTGGCTGAAGGAGCACTTACAGAAAATCGACTGGAATACCTAACTTAACCAGAATATAATTTACGAACTTTTTGGTTGATGCTCAAGCAGCAGTCCTAAGCATCGCCTTTGCTCACCCTCGTGAAGATTTTAAGGCTAAGACCGAATGTATAACCTCACCCGATATAGTTATTTTAGCCGGACAACGTATCGCATTCATAAAAAAGGCTCACGCAATTCACAAGCAGATTTCACACAC
Organism: Dermanyssus gallinae; assembly: GCA_003439945.1. NCBI lineage: Eukaryota > Metazoa > Arthropoda > Arachnida > Mesostigmata > Dermanyssidae > Dermanyssus > Dermanyssus gallinae. The sequence goes on along the minus strand of QVRM01005678.1, from coordinate 7,334 downwards.
AGTTGGCGTGACACTGAACGCAGCTGGTCTCGGGAAGTCCCTTTGAAATGTGAAAGTTCCGTTCATGTGTTTCACGCAGACGATTAGTTGTTATGGAAAAGTCGAGAGAGCATCTTCACTTATACCTGAATCTCTGCGGTGATGCCGTGAAAGTAAGTTAAACATCAACGTGTCAAAAAACGTCATGTGGTTTCGCACTAGAACTGGTCAATAACGTCAGGCACTTGGGATCAACACTGAACGCCGAGCAGTTGTTTTCAGCGGGTCATTTTTTCTACCAGTACAGAAGTATTCTCTTTCAGTAAGAAACGAACGTATCCATCTATTTTATCTCGAAGTCCACAATTCCACTGTGCTTCTACAAAACAAAACTGACCCGTTGCCTAGACACTATATACAACGACACGTCCATTTCTTGCGCAGGAGATCATAGTAGTCGATTGGATCGGCCCGACATTTCGCGTGCGAGAGACTTACTAGATACGCTTGCCGATGTTGGATGCTGGGTCGCAACAGACCCCAGAGCATCAGCAGTCAGCAGCTTCAGGTATGGTTTCACGAGATACTTCCTGTTCCGTCAGTCCGGATGTCGATATCTTCTCTCATTGTGGCAGTACGCTCTCGGGTCGTGCAAATTTAAGAAGGCGAATCCTTAGTTCTATGACATCTGTATTTGGGATGTCAACAAGCATAGTTGGCTGCACAACTTTTTGCTTCAATCCACACCGGCACTATGCACTGCTTCTTCATTATACTCAAAAGTTGGTGTCGGCGAACATATATATGGTCAAGCAAAGAAAGTACCTAGGGCATCGAGAGCTTTGCTTGTTGCTAAAAGGAGAGCAACGGCGTGCCCTCGGGGTTTCTCTACTCTTCTAACACACTTCAACAATATGTCCGGGTGTGCGAGCACCATTTCGAGAACCATCGTTATCTTAGAAGGTGCCTGGGATCATCATGTGACTTTTCATGGCCCCGTTATGAATTATGTATCTGTCACAGATGTGGGGAACCGTGCGAGAGATATCATGCTGGCAATTGCTTGAGGATATTCTTACTACGCAGAGTGACTTAGTAAATATATTTGTCATTTAAATGTGTTTATGATTGATGTGTGCATGATAAGAGCGATTATTCAACAAAATATTTTACAAGCCACATTGAAGGATTTTCTTAGCCAGGGTGCCGGGAAAACCTTTGGCAGGTAGATCGAAACCCTGTAAAACTCAAAATAATTTCATTAGTAACCTACGGTCGTAGGCGCATAGCCCCAAGCTAACCTTAGACAACATAAGGAAGCTTGACAGGATTCAAACTATGTTTCCTAAAAGAGCTATTAACGTGTCTAAAAGCACGCCATCTACGCGTATACTGCAACGAACCCACACTAGAGCCCCGCACAGTTCGACCGCGACACACTCAAGAATAAATCATAAAAATAACGCACAAAAAGGCAATATCGGAACTTTGCGACTCAAAACTACCCATAAAAGCCCACTTTTCTAAAAAAATATAATTTCTAATAAAATAGATATCGATTGATGCCACATAAGGAAGTGTATGGATTGTACACCAGCTAATCAACAGTTGTACGTGACGTGCTTGAACGGCACAACTTGTATTTATTGTGCGCATTTACCAATCATGGTGACTAAACAACAATACATGTTTATTAATCCTAAGTATGATCAGCATTTGCGTGGGGACCTGGGATTTTTTTTATTTGATGTGGTAGAAAGTGAGTTAAGAATCGAATCCACTGGCGAATAGCTTAACCTTTGTTGACGTTTGGGTGGAACATTCGAGATCATTCTTCTGAAGACAATGGTGTGAGAAAATAGAGAGCATAATCATACCAGTGATGATAATTGACGAAACGATTGACCAAAACTCAAACCGAACGCATGTATCGCTATAGAAGAGTTTGGACTTTGCTACCAAATCCCTCCATAAGATATCCAAAAGCAAATTTCACACGTAAAAAATTTAGTTTAAATAAGTTGCGTGTGCATCTTCTAGGAGAAACTGAAGTGGTTCTAAGGGCGAAAGACTTATGACAGGGATGCTCATATTCCAGGTCGCTATTTTTACTAAGCATGGAGAAGATTGCAAAGCAAGCAAAATAAAGTTCTAATGTCAGAGCGCAACTATTTTGAATAGTGTTGCGAGATGGCGGCGGAATTTGGACGAACATTGAATAAGAAGGAAAATGCCATAATAGTTTTTGCCCACAAGATAAATCAGTCCCAATTACAATACATCAAATGTGTGTTCGATATATGGGGAGGTAAATAATGCTATGTGCCAAATTTGTGGGCTAGGAAGGGAAACGAGGGAGTATATCGCTGTACTTGATCCTAGTTGAGTCACTATGATGCAGCACGCAAACTCCATGGAACAAAAAATAAATTATAGTTTTTGTTGTATGTCGTAGACAGCAATATATTAGGTATATAATAATCTTTAACACGCGCATCTATGAAGCATTGCGAAAAGCAGTCCCGTGGGCGTTAAATCTTGGCTGAGGTTCAGCCCGAGAAGTATTTTTTAACACGCGTCGCTGACTTTCTAGATTGTGCTTCTATTACTTTAACCGAAATAAGTAATGCTGTAGTAACCGATACTTAGCGCGCTCAGGTTATGCATGGTCGTTCATCTGCAAAGCTTAGGAAACAGAATACCTAACATAAACAAAGTTCGCAGAGTGCGCATACATTAACACGTTGAAGACAAGCTAGAAACAATATTTTTAATATTAATTTTATTTCTGTATTTACAATGTTATGGTCGGGTAGTTCGTAAGGCCGCTAGCCCGTGCACGATAACGAGGCTATGTTAAACGACCAATTCGCAGCTGAAGCAACGAGAGCAGCCCTGCTCAAAGAAAACCGCACAAAGCAAGTTCAAGCAGTTCCCGGACAGAGACCACTACAATGCAACCGACATCTTGTGATCGACTATGTACACTTCACGGGTTCCACTATAAACTCTAAAAATACATTCTGGGCTGACTCTCAGCCAAGGTTTAACGTCCATGAGTCTGCTTTTCGTGTTGCTTCATAGACGGACCCCATAAATACAAATGTACAACGGTGGGGTTCGAACCCGCGCACTTATGTGTCTCCTCCAGTCGCGAGGCGCAGACGAATGCACCCACCACGCCACCGTGCTCGACTCCACCATAAACTCTGCCACAGAAGAAACTTGCACGATCCTGACGTCGGCTGTGTGTGCCGTTTATGTGATTAGCCTATGGGATGTGTCCTAAGTACCATCGCGATACTTGTCAAAGAGATATTACTTTTTGGCAGCTAGCTCGATGGTATGTTATAAATCCTAATTATGTGTTTCTTACTTTAATGATATATATATATATATATATATATATATATATATATATATATATATATATATATATATATAATATTGTGATAATGTATTAATCATTTACAAAGCCATTTCGACTTAACAGCCTTTCTGATCTCTCTATCTAGGTCGCTAAGGAGTGCGTAAGATGGCTGGGACCGGAGACCAGTTTATATAAGAGGCGGGGAATGAGAAAGTCTTTCAAAAATATGAGTCTTTGGTGGGGTTTAAGGGGAGCTATCATGAGTCTGTTGAGTAAATTAAGAGTATATCCTTGGTGGAGTCAACTCTGCCATTGCTGTCAAAGTCGACCTCCAGATATCTCCATCGATCGCTCATACTTTTAGCTAGCAATTGCCGATCTCCAACGTTAAAATTCTGGTACGGTATATATATATATATATATATATATATATATATATTGCACCATACATATGGTGCAATAAATAGATGATGAAGCAATGTAGAAAGTAGAAGCCTATCTATTTTTGCGGCTCGGTTGTTCCGACTGTGGGCGCGCCGTCAGCGCTGTCTTCGGCGGCCGCTGGCATTACAGTGGGTGGGTGAGTGGTTGTTAGTGCGGCCGGGCAAGCGGCTATGTGGGTGAGGGTGTAGTGTAGTGGTTGCAATTGGTGTTGACGTTGTTATGTCGTCGTCGTCGCCGCCTGCAGCTGGTGCAGACGACCACCCGTTGTTTGTTGACGACGGGTAGCGGACGACGATGATGACGACGACGACGACGACGAGGAGGACGATAGTTGATGAGAGCGGGAAAGAGACAACAACAACAACACGGAGTAGTGGAGCAGCAGCAGCCGCGGCGGCGGCGACGGCGGCGGGAGCAGCCGCCGCTGCCGCTGCCAGGTCGGAGGATCGTGATCGTAATCACGATTGTTGTTATTGTTATGATGACGAGGAGGAGGAGGAGGGAGGAGGAGGATATTGTTGTCGTCGCCGTCGTCCACCATGGCCATGGCTGGTGGCGGTGGCTGGTGCGGCTGGACGTTGACTGAATAGTAGTTGGAGTTGGAGTTGGTGCCAGCGCAGCGACTGCTGCTGGTTGTGCTTCTAGTAGCGATGCTCGTCGCTACGTTTATTAATTCGAGTGAGTGAGTGAGTGATGGAGTGATTGAGTGATTGATTGACTGACTAATTGGTTGGTTGATGTATCGTTTGTTTAACAAATGTTTGATTAGTGAACTTACTAACACCTACCACCTATGACTGGCTGAGCGTTTGGGTTGTTGCTGGCAGGGTGGTTGTGTTGTTGTCAGGTTATCGTTGTTTGCTGTTGTTGCCGTTGTTATTGCTGTAGTTGTAGTCGTTATAGTTGTTGTTGGATGAATGGAACTAACAATAAGTGATCAAATTATTGTTAGTTCCATTCATCCAACAACAACTATAACGACTCAGTTCCATTCGACAAACAACAACAACAACAACGAACAACAACAATAACGCCAACAACAACAGCAGCCATAAAGGCATTGCACTTATTCGTGATGACGTGATAGGTAGAGCGGCGTTTAGCAGCCCCAACAACAATAACAACGACGACGACAACGAATATATATGATGGTGGCTTTGGCAGCCCCATGCTGCGGCCGCCGGCCCGACCCACCGACCTCCTACGAGCTGTTTGCTGACAATCATGCTGACACGAATGCAACAGCAGCAGCAGCAGCAGCCGCGGCGGCGGTCTAGAATTAAAACATTTTTAAGGAGGTTGTTTTTATTCTAGACTATCCTCCGTCCCCTACGGGCTTGGCACTTAACCTGAGGTATATCTTCAATGCACCGAGGGCCGGACATGTTAAGGTATCTAGGGTTTCCCCAACAGTCCTTGTGCGGCGGCGGTCTGCGGCGGTTTCGCCAACAGCAACAGCAACAGCACTATAATCGCTCGACGAGGCGAAGTTACAGTTACTTCGGAGCAACAACAAACACCTCGGTGTTGTTGAACGGTGAACTAGACTGCACTGCGTGCCGTGCTAGCCGAGGTGCTTTGTCGGTGGTTGTCGTTCCAAGTTGTAAAAACTCGAAGAGATGGAATTCTCCGTGTGGATGGAGCAAACTTTCTCTCACTCAACTTTCAGCGGCAGTTCGGTTCATGTAACTTCTTGATCAGAACGTCACCGAAGGAGTTCTAGCATGAGTTGGTCTGCTGTTGTTGCTGCTGTTGTTGTGGGGGTTGTTGCTAGTTTGCCGAATGAGTAGTAAATAAATTTCGATCTGCCGGTTCGGTTGTCGAAGTCTCTGGTCCTCATCGTAGTATCGTCATGCTGGCAAGCCAGGCATGCATGCATGTAGGCATGCCTGGGGCGTGGGACTTTGTTTCTTCTTCTTCTTCTGCTGCTGTGTTTGGCGGTTGTAAGTTGTTGCAGTGATGGTGATCTTTATAAGTTGTGTACTTCTTAAAATAACTAAACAGCCCAGTTCATGGTACAGCTGCAGCTGCGTTTGCTGCTGTTCTGTACAACATGAATAGCATAGCTAGAGCAACAATTTCTAAGACGGAGCGGGGAGCAGCTCTGCTGTCATGTTCGAACCTATGTCTGATGTGAATACGTGGTAGTTGTGTATGTGTGTGTGTGTGTGTGTGTTTTACTGATAGTTACTGACGTTACGTGATTTCATTCGGTCGGCGGTATTACGGAGTCGGAGGCCTGACAACATTACCACCACCACCAACAACAAAAACAGCAGCAGCAACAACAACAACAGTAACAACAACAACAGCAACAACAGCAACAACAGCAGCAGCAACAAACACCAACAGCAACAACAGCAGCAGCAACAACAACAACAGCAACAACAACAACAACAACAGACAATACCACCGAATCATCAATCAGCCTTCTTGGTCGATTTTAGCCTTCTTGGCTGGCGGGCGGGCGGGCGCAGCGAATGTCGGGGGCGGCCTTTGATGTTGTTTTTCTGTACGGGTGAATAGGCAGGAAAGAGCGAAGCCCCAGAACGGAGTCACGTAAACACGGATGAGTGGATGAGTGAGTGGGGGAAACTCAATTGAAGAGGAAGGAGAAGGCCAGGGGGGAGGTAAGGTTGTTAGTCAGCCTCCTCCTGCCGCTGGGGTGGGTACTCGTATTAATCGCCGTCGTCGTCGTCGTCGTAGCAGAACTATAGTAGTAGTCGTAGTAATAGTACTGACTCCAGAGGACCTCCTGCATTAGCTGGCTGGCTGGTCTAGGCTGACGCTTGTTATTTCGGATGGCTCCACTCGTGATTGTGGAAGCTTATTGAGTGAAGAGTTAATGGTGAATTAACTGATGTGGAAAAATAGTGGTGCTTTATTATGATCAGTATGATCATTGGTATCGATATGGTTGCACTGCTGACAACAACAGCAGCAGCAGCAGCAGGAGCTGCTTATCATCTACCGGCCATCGTAGAGACGCATTGATTAATAACGCTCACGTATGCGGAGTAGTACCAGGAGTAGTGTAGATTGAATCGTCAACATTCCAACAACATAGATTAAATCGATCGTCATCACTGTTTAGGCAAAACGAATGGCCAAAGCAGCTGAACATAAAAAACAAACTAGATACATAGTAGTGTGATTCTATCTAGAACATCTATCGACATGTGGGTTGCGGATGTGCTCGATGTAGTGCCCTTTCGTCGCTATGTGCGACCACCGTCTCGTGAGTGAGTGAGTAATGCAGGGTGTAAGTTGCAGGGCTGGCGGCTCCCGTGTATGAAGTGGCTCATACAAGCCGTTGTTTTCGATTGTGGTTCAATGGTTCACAGCATTGTATTGCTTATTTGTGTGGATGTGGATGTATGCACAGTGAGCAGGCAACGTCGGCCGGATTAAAGGATAATGTCTCGAAGTAACTCGTTTGGAACTACCACGCTCGTCGTCCGCCAGCGAAAACATTGTAATGGCAAACGTCAAGCAGAAGTTGAACAGCTAACGATTGTGCGCAAAAGTGATAACGTGACGG
>QVRM01005677.1:10000-56627 GCA_003439945.1 Dermanyssus gallinae | reverse complement strand
AGCAGCGACGGGGCGGGGCGAGGCGGCGATGATGGGTGACAACGGGTCACGGCGCAATTTGGTTCATCAGCAACAGCAGCAGCAGCATTAGCGAACGACATTAAGTTACCATGCCGCGCCGTTGTTGTGTTGTTGTTGTTGTATTGCTGTTGTTGTAGTGCTGTTGTTGTGGTTGTTGTTGTTGAAGTTGTTGTCGTTCGTCGTCGGCGTTTTCGTCTGCATCCCCCTTCTGTCGACAGTCTCATTGTTCGTTCACCTGCCGTTAGATTGGGGGGGGGGAGGGAGGGTGACGAATAGTAGGAGGCAGGGGGGGGGGGGAGATATTGCTCTGCCAGTAGCTAGAGGTGCGGGGGGGGAGGGGGAGAAGAGCGTGAAGAAGCACACGATACGGGCAGGACGATGACGAAGACAACGAAGATGCTGGTGATGTTGACAACAACGAAGACGACGACAACGACGACAACACAACAACAACGATGAAAAAGAATCATTGCCAGAGTCTAGGCAATTGCTGTCGCTTGCTATCATGGCTGAAGAGCACGATGGCCACCACGGCGATAGCAGCAACAACACAGCAAGACAACAACAGCAAGAACACAACAACGCAACAACAACAACAACAAAGCAACAACAACAGCAACAACAACAACAACAACAACAACAGCAGCAACAACAGCAACAACAACAACAACAATGCAACAACAGCAACACAACGGCGACCACGACCCTGGCGGATTTGCCGACGCTCGTCGACTTGGACTTGAGTACTAGAACAGCCATTTGTCTACGATTGCGGGGGGTGGGGGGGAGGCGGAGATGCGGCGGCTTATGGTTCGTCTGTAGGTAAACAGGTACCACCAGTCCAGTTACTTACTGTTGCTGCTGCTGCTGGCTGATGCGGTTGCCTTTGCTGTTCAGGCTGCTAGGTCAAAACAGATTATAGTCACAGTTGAGAAGATTTGAATGGGTCGCTTCTCAGCGACCGCCGCTGGGAGTGTTGTTGTTGCTGTTGTTATTGTTATCATTGCTATTGTTGTTGTTGTCGTCGTCGTCGTTGTTGTTGCTGTTACTGCTGCAGCTGCTGTTGGTATCTGCGCAAGCAAAGATGAGGGGTGGAGTTTTATGCGAACACGGCGAGGTTTCGTCGTTCATAGGCACCAAGCACAAATGGTAGTTGTCGTTCACTTGGTCTGCAGTGTCAGTCAGTCAGTCGCTGCTGAGTCAGCTGAGTCAGTTAAGTTAACAAACAAGTCTTCATCTTGTAGTCCGTCACACTCTACCGTACATAGCGATGATGATGATGATGCTGCGGTTGTTTTTCCTGTCCGCATCGCTGTTGCTCCCCTCATTGTCGGCTGTTGGATAACGGCGAGATCCTACAAGCTTGCTTGAGCTGAGCAACGTGAACTGCCGTGTCAGCTACCCCATCGCTTCTCTTCGCACGGCTGCCTTCGAGGACAGGACTTGCCACTGAGGTCCACCTTCAGAGGAAGGACAGCGGAGACCATCTCGAGGCTGAAGCTTTGCGCCGTATGAATTTGCCGCGCTGACGAAGTCGACGAGGGCGGCTGTTGCTGCTGCTGCAATTGATTCTGACTGAAGAAGCGTGCGAACGATCGATAGATAGGCCAGCACAGCTGCAGTTCTGCTGTCGATGTAAGAAAGGCGGCTTACCCCATTGGCAGGGGGCGTGTGAACCCTCAGAGACAGTTGTCAACAGCGCTCAACAGATACGTTAACTCGATTTGGCTTAGCAGGCTGGCCAGCGATTGTGATTCCGGATAAGAGACGAAGAGACGTCCTCTTTGCCAACAGCTGGCATGAGTTGTGTCGATGAGCATACCTGCCTAAGTGTGATTGTGTGCTGATATTTGCGATCGTGTGCACGAAGTTACCTAGAGCAAGCAGTCGATCTCTGCCGATGATGTACGCCAGACCGGCGTGTAAAAAGGTGTAGGACCAAATAGACTTTCGTGGATGTGTGTGAGTGTGTGTGGAAGAAAGTGTGCCAACATTTAGATAAGATGTGCTGCAAAAGAAAAAGAAGCCCAATATAATCATAATCATACTACGGCTGTTACAGTTGCTTGTTGTGGTAGTTGTATAGGAATCGGCGATGCCGTTACGTGCCACATGCCTAATGCCCTAGATGTGTCGATGCGTGCAGTGCGTGGATACGACGAGGATACCGCCACCATCTGAGCGCAGAACGTGCGAGATTATAGATGTCCAGTGCTGGAAACATAGGTCAAAGTCGATGACAGACCTATGACTGACCTGTAACATGTGGGACTAACCGATTCGTGTCGAGGCCACTTTGGAGCGGCAGCAAGCGCCACCGCTCCAACCGTCGATGGTTGTACAGAGAGATGCCTCACACCCGAGACGTCCTCGGGTACTCCTCGTCTGTTGTCGGCGAACACATTTCCTCTTCCTCTTCTTCTGGCGCATCGGCCTCGTTCAATAATCCCTATCTGTATCTGTTTTTCGTTGGACTTGTCGCCACTCTAGGACTGACCTTGATCGTTCTCATACTCTGCCTGTTCACGTCAAGCGCTCGCATCTACACACTGTTCTATGTGCCGGCCACATTTGCCCCAGAATGGTATGCATCTACTTATATATATATATATATATATATATACCAAAAAATCTTCCTAAACATTTTTTTTTGTAAAAATAATAATCCTTCACCTAACAACGACAAATTGAAGAAGATGACAAGTGATGGTAGTCTTTTTTTTTAGCCAAAAAACAATGAGGCTTGGCGGCTTTCACTCCTTTTTCAATAAAAAATTCAACACCATACACTGGGTGCTAATTTCGAGTTCACCGAGCCAATGCTGTACTGAGCGAGAGCTTCTGGGACCGTTCGGTAGACCCTGCTGCATAGAACCAGTGTTTTTTAACTTTGATCTTACTATGGATATCGAAACTTCAATACTTCCGTTTTGTCGGTATTTATTTTCCGACCTTTGCGAGAGCCATTGCCTTGAGCAAAACAGCTTCGTTGTTTTAGAACTGTCTACTCGTAAAGTTTATGTTCGATCTCATAGTAAGACTCCTTTTTTGCACCAGTGCCGTGGACCTTGAGTCGCACGCTACTCGGACATCCACGAATACAATTTACATTTACTGTGCTCTTTGTGGTGATCTGTTTTTAATCTTTTAGAGAGTCGCGCGCAAGATAAAGCGTCTTGATTGATTAATTTATTTATTCACTCGTTTGATAAATGTGTGCACATATATCACCCTCTCATATCAGGGGCACATAACGCTGCAGATAAGGCAACGGCGCTATGATGTAAATGAATCTTGTTTGCCGTGGACACGCATTGAATAGAGCTGGTCAGTATGATGCTAGCGCCATGCCCTGCATTTCGCAAGTGACTATAGACACAGTTTCGCTCTATAGGACACTCTGGGCACTTCATTCAAGCCAAGTCTGAGGTCATTGTGCTAATCTAAAAGAGCGACGTTGCAGCCGTTTCTCCCTGTGGGAGAGCTTTACATCTTACGCTTATTAAGCGCAATTAACACTCTTGTACGAAAGTGGCACTCAGTGGGCGACTAATTAGTCATACAAATGTCGTTGACCCTTCACCTTCTCGGCTAATTTTCCTGTAAACTAATTTGCAGTTTGTATCGAAATCATGATATCATCTGTATATATATATATATATATATATATATATATATATATATATATATATATATTATTGTATTGTTTATTAACTAATATTTGATGTATGCACATATGTGCTACAGCTCTCCTACATAACTTTCATTGGCGATATTGCTTTTGTACACTGTTGGAGATGATATAGATCACACGATTTTCCGCATAGCTTGCATTCACACTAGGTCGATATCTCGTGCAAACCATTTCGTACATATCTTCATATGAAATCCATGTATTGCATATATATATATATATATATATATATTGGGTGCAGCTATCAAGCAGATTTTTTAGGTGAGCTAGAGGCAGTCGAATCTCATGATGGGACCTGGCAACGAAGCCCACATTTTTTTTTAACGACGACATATATTATGTTGTATTTTTTGTCAATCGCAGCCCTTACTCGAGCCACATCTTTGTCGTTGGTTCGCTGTTTTGGAACGTTCTTCTGAGGGCTCGTCGTAGATTGAAATGCGTTTTCTGTACTATCTACACACACTCCACAAGAATGGCGTTTCGTCCTCACTAGTCGATCGAAGCTGTTAGAAACACTCGTGTGCACTTAATCCTTACAGGAAGTTAAACAACAGAAAAGTAACGCCAGACCCCATTTTGGCTGTTATAGCACCTACATACTTGTACCATGTCGCCATTTTCTAAGATCGTTGTCTGTGGCGGAATCGACTCGAATGTACCACCCGACGATGAGAAGGGATGACGCGTAAGGCCAGTGAATTATTTTCGTATTTCACTCTCCGCTGTACGGAACATCTCAAAACCTTCGCAGATATGTGTATATATGCGGAAAACTGCAAACGCGTAGAAAATCGGCTGCTGTGCTGGGGACCCTGGATAGATGGCCGGCTCCAGGTCTGGAGGTTCTTTATGGCTAGCCGGAGTTAAGTTCACGCTTGCGAGGGCACACCCGTACAAGTGCCCAGTTACTGGTGTAACTGTTACAAATAAACACTTTAGGACAGTATATATACGTACAGTACGTGCGTCAGTACAAATGATCTCAATGAGCCTACTAAAGTCATTGTAAGAATAAGTGTGAAAAAGGTTAACGTAGCCTATGGTTTAGTTGGATCCAACGGTAGACTGATGCATAATTAATGCGTCAGCGTTTCCAAAGCGAGACCGAATTTGGTATGCGGCTGTAATACGTGCATTTTCGACAAAATTAGCCTCGATTCTCGCTGGAGTTGGCTTTTTCTCAATACAAAAGGAAGAAATGCTTTTAGGCACGCTGTGCAGGACTACACGCCGACTGGTAGCTCGATGACTACCAAAGCCTTTGTATTACCTGCTTAAACCCTCATACATCTTGTTATCCCCCATAACCGGGTCCTATAGGTGAAACTAATATTGCTCACAGTTAAGAGAGGGGGGTCTCTAATACTATCACAGCCTATCGTGTAACTATCAGCACCAGTCCTTGTTTACAACTCTGTAAAATCAATTTCTTTGCAAGCTTCAGGCCCCCACAAAGCTCATATGTGGGTGCCATCCGTTAGATCGACCGCCGCCAAGACCACATCTATCATCACGCCGATAACTTCGCTAGCCGCATCATTTATAGTGAACTCGGCCTCGCGCTGTCGTACAGCCTCCCCCTTGGCCATTATGATCCCTGTTATTACCACGCGCAAGTTTATTCCACTGTTCTCGAGACTCCAGCCAACGTGCGACGACATCCTTCAGATCTTAAGTATGTCCGAGCATTCCACCTCTTGGTACTCTCCATACCTGGCAGTGGAACACTGTGAGTTCCGATGTGTCTCGGGTTATCAGGTTGCAGAGAATGCAGATGTCCGAATTCGTCTTTTCAATCCTCTTCAAATATGCTTGGAACTCCCCATGACCTGTAAGGACCTGTGTTATGTGATAGGTCAGTTCTCCGCCGGGTCTATTCATACAAGACCTGATCTCGGGGATAAGCGCCTTGACAGAAAAGCCTGGTTTGCCCTCTTGAATGGCGCCCCACTCACGTTGCCACTCCTCTACCATCTGCGAATGGGTTATTAGAAATGATCAAGCAGGGGATCTGACCACACAGCTGCTCGTTTGTCGACCTTGGTCGATCCCATGGTATGGTTCCGGCCAGAACTAACGCTGCGGGTGTGCTGACCGTCCTATCCCCGGATAATGATTCTCAGCGCAGCCCCCTTTCTGTGTTCTACGCAGTATATCTCGATTGTGTTGGGTTGCTCTCGCGTGCCGCTGGAGATGGCTGGTAGATGATAATACCATATGTCATCACTTCGTCTCTACCTGTTTAGCAGCCCATATTAAGCTCGTTTTAAACGCATCTGAGCCTAATAAGTCACCATTAGGAAAAGAGACATAGACACCCAGGTGACAAACAGAAAAAGAGCGAATGTGTGTGTTACTGCCGGGTTTAATTTTATGTCAAACGTATCTTCACTCAAGGGTACGTTCGAGGCCCGTGCTTTGCCACGATACTTGGCGTACAGGATGCAGGAAGCTTGCCTTTTACAGTGCAGCTACTAATACTCTGAATAAATCTATACCTGTCATGCACGGTCATGCGCCGTGTCAAGACAGAAGGACAAGCCGTCACGACCTATGGAAGAAAGATGCTTTCATACGGGAGAAGTCAAGATTTTACATAATACTTTTTATGAGAGCCATGCCCACTCCTAGGAAAGAGAAGGTGTGTGGTTCTATGATAGGGAGTGAGTCTATGAAATCACGGCCGCACGATGACACTGAACGTGTCCATTTGGCTACGAATCTATTAGATGTGCTGTCAAATGGAGATATGCATGCGAAACGTTAGTTAACCACATGCATATATATATATATATATATATAACGTATTCAAGTGACATTATAGTACAGCAAATAGATATCTAAAAGGTTCTAAACCGGGTTGAAACCTCTCAGTCTCTGTCATCCATGTGAGTGCTGTCTGTATGAATGAGGTCCAAAGGGTCATTCAATTTTGTGGGGGGGGGGGGGGTTATATAGGCATAATCGAGCCCACCTGTTGTTTGTGTTACCTCGTAGAAGACTAGGCAACTTAATCGCCAATAGAATGCTCATGCTAATTGCAAGTAAAAGTAGATATCTACCGCATGTGTGCTTTATATGCCCGTACGATAGAAGAGAAAACGTTGCTTAGTTACTGGGCGGCCGTACGTGTAGATTACAACAGCTCTCATTTTGCCTAGAAATATTTCGCCTGATATGTCATAGCACACGAAGGATTTGAATACAACACAACGACACGAAGACTAGAGCAGTTGGGTTGGCTGTGAGTTGGTATTGCGACTACATATCTCTAACATTGTTAAACATATATAGTCTCTATAGTATTATATGTAATTATAAAGGTTGGATTATTTTAGCAAACGAGCAACTCACTACTAAAGGTAGCAAAGCAGAGGAGTAATCAAATAAATGACTATAAAACGGGTCAACACGTTTGTGTTCAGGAAATACATGCTATGTGCTGCCGAATGTTGATTTAGTCTACAGGTCTACGGTGGGTACGCGTTTCGATGTTGCATGCCACCATGGAGATATCGCTTAACGAATGGTTTGGGGTAGAAGTACGTCTTCTCTCATGCACTTTTCTTTAAGGTCGACTGTTATTATTGCCGTCGCTATCAGGGCTAAAAGGGCTGTTTTGCTTGGAAGCCGCATAGAAATCATCACATCGATATTATGCGATATATATATATATATATATATATATATATATATATATATATATGTATATATATATATATATATATATACAATATATATATATATATATATATATATACGGCAACTGCCGTGTAGTATGGCGAGAGCGCGGCGCCTGAACATTCTCCCGGAATTGCGGCGCCGGAGCAATCTCTCCCAACATCTGCACACTGGACTTTGTAACGTAAATAATAACATCTCGATGTTACGATGTCCATGTGGCTTCCAACCAAAACAGTGCTTCTAGCCCTGATAGCGACGGCAACATTAAACATTTTCAATTACAGCCTCAATACTTAGTTGTGGTTCACTTAGAGCTAGTCACGCCGCGACCCTAGCAGAACAAATACGCCGAACTGACCTGAGTCCATAACTTTAGCCGGGTGGTCTTCGAAACCTTGGGACCGCCGGATTCTCCGACTGATAGAGAGACTACTCACTAAGTTGGGCGAACGTTCGAAGATAACTACGATGGACAAGGGAGGCGCACAATTCTTATACTAGAAATGTTTTATTGACGTCCAGCGGGGCAACGCGGTGATCTCAACGCTAGGATCGCTGAATGGTGCAGACCAGAGTTGTTCTAGGGGGAACACGTTCACTTAGATAGAACTTTAACATGAAGAAGCAGAATTACTGCTATTGTTGTTGATGTCGTCGTCGTTTTTGCTGTTGTTTCAATGTGATTGTTGCTCTTGTTAATACTTGTCTGCTATTGCTGTCGCTTATTGTTTGTCGTGCTGCCATTTACAGGACTCAACAGTTCATCATGTTATCTTCGATCTACTGCCAGCTACTGATTGTGACGTGTGTGGTGTTGCTTATTACCGAAGTTGTCACCGGGCGCCATCAGCTGCTCTTCGTTTCAGAGGTAGGTTTTTGTTTGCAGGTCAACGTCATGATTTGCTGGTGTTTCACGATTCGCTGTCCAATATTCCGTACACAGGTAACAAAAGGCAGGACACTCAGAGAAAGATCGACTTATAGGAGCTATCATACGTGTGATACGCCCTGTCTTTGCAAGCTCCTGCCCCCCTCTTATGGCAAATCAACCGCCACGTGATGCGACGACTAGAAAGACATATATATATATATATATATATAATTTTACCCAACCTGGGTATTAATAAACCATAATAATATATAGGGTCTACAAAAAAGTCTTTTCGGATTGGCGCTTGCGCGGCTTTCACAGGCGCCCGCCCCGGCGCCTAGGCATAGATCATTGGCTCACTCTTTGTTTTTTTAATGTGAAAAAGAGCGGGCAATCTGCTGGTCTCAACCATTTTGAAATCTGTTTAGCCGTTTGTTTGTAAACGTGTATGTGTGCTGCAAAATAGGAGGTAGAAAAATGCCAAATTCGGGCGATTTTACTCCATGAGTTTAAAAATGGACTGAGTGCAACGCAGGCTCACAAAAAGTTGTTAAAATCGTTTGGAGATGCCTGTTGTACAGACAGAATGTGCCAACAGTGGTTTGAGAAGTTCCGAAAGGGAAAAAAAAGGTTTTATTGTGTATTTGGTGGAATGTGGGCGGAATAGTGCACTATGAACTTTTACCGCGTAACCAGACGATAAATACGGCCGTGTACTGTCAACAACTCGAAAAGGTTCACGAAAAATTAAAGCAGTCGTACCCTGCACTAATTTCAAGGAAGGGTGTCCTGTTCCACCAAGGCAACGCAAGGCCCCACGTGAGTAGGGAGACCCTTTCGAAAATTTCCCAGGTAAAATGGGAACTTTTAGAACCGTATTTCCCCCGACTTAGCACTATCTGATTAGCATATTCAGATCGATGCAAAACATTTTTACGTGAATATAAAATTCACTTATATCGAAAACGATGCGTTCTGACTGGAAGAATAACAGATGTTTTTTTGGAAATTGTAAGATTATTAGGAATCGAAAACCTTGTAAATCGTTGGGCAGAGATTGTATTCTTCCGGCGGATGAATATATAATCAATAAATAGGGACCTCCGTGTAGTCTAGGTATGGTTTCGGGGATAGCCGCCAAAACCAAACTTTTTGTGTTAGGCCCGAAGATAGAGAGAGAGAGATAGACGATGAGAGAGATATAGATATATATATATTACCTATATATATATATAATATATATATTGTTGATGGCTAACCAATAAAAAAAACTGTAGAATTTGCAAACTTGCTTGTTCGTTAGTGGGTAGGTTGTTTTTCTGTGCCGGCTGAGGAGCTGGGACGGGCTATTTGGGAAGAGGGAGTAGACAGACAGGAGAAGTGGCTATCTTATTCAAACAATTGAGCATAGCAAACTGATAGGTGGATGAATTGGATATCTTTTCTTTTTTTCCACTCTTCCTATGTCCATCTTGCTTTTAGTTTGTATTTTTCTCTTTTGTCTTTGGGGAAACGCACGAGCGCGCCTAGACACGAGGCAAGCGGCCAGATGAATAGGCAGCCTCATTGCAGAGACGGCAACTCCATTTTTCAGCCTGCTGTTGATTTGACGCTGTTTTTCAAGGCATGCAATCTGATGCCTATCTACGGTTAATGTTCTCCCTCTTTTTCTTTCTACGTGTTCATATATATATATATATATATTTTTTCATATATATACGCGCCTATAATAGAGACAATGAGTGCTGAGGCGTGATATATATATATATATGCGATGGCAATTTGAAAAGTTTGCAGTCTGATTGTTCAAATATGATACGTTAAGTGGCAGACCGTACTGAAGTAATATCACAAGTATCCCGGTTATGTAGGTTAGGGGGTCACCGGGTTTTAGTGGGTTTGAGAGTCCCACACTACCCAGACTAAAGGATGTGCGTTATGCATTTTTGTTCCTGGCCCCTGTAAAATAAAATAAAATAAAAAAAGTGGCAGACCGTAAACTGCTAAGCACATGTGTTAAAACGTTTGTTCATTGTGGTTAAAATAAGATAATGAGTTGGAAAAGCGAAGACAGATCGAGATATTTGAAGGCAATTGTATACAGACAATTTCATGTTATCCTCCATGCGAGTCAAATATCAGTCAATTGAATTGAGATAGATGAATTCATTATAAGAAAAGTAAGCGAGTGTAGTTGTCTGGTGAAATATGTATATAATCAATACTTGATGCAATGCGCTTAATCCGACAGATAGAAAACGGAAGTTAGATTTCACTCTAAACGAATAGGTTTCTCTTCTTGCCATAGTTAGCATGTGTGTACTAACTAACTCGGTATCGTACAGCTCTACGTCTGTGCACACGCGCAGTTGTATACATATATGTGACTTGGTGTTCAGGAATCCTTGCAGCCGCCACGGCTGAGCAAAGCATGGCAAACATTCAGCATTAAACAACTGATAGTACGCCAATTAAGTGCGCCATCTGGCTGAAATTGTAGCCATACTAGCTGTGTCCACAACAATTTACATGACTATTGGTGGTATGAGAAAGCTGCCCGCGCTGAGGGTGCTGCATTTGGTAACCGTGGATTATAGACACATAGATAACCACACTGTGTGGACTAAATTCAATATTATATATATATATATATATATATATATATATATTAATATTTTTTCAAGCAAATCATGAGACTCCACATTTATTCTTTCACATTAAACGACTTTTTATGTTAGCACTTTGGAGTGAACAATTGTCTTCACGTTAACTATATATATATATATATATATATATATATATATATATATATATACATATGTACATATTTGCTATTGCAGGGCTTTTTCCTGTATCTGTACACGGCGAGTTTGCTCTTCCTGGTCTATGTCTACCTGTACTTGCTTCGTCATGGTAACTGCGCCGGCGACCGTCGCCAATCAGCTGGGCGCTCAAACGAGCTTTCGTCGCCGGGCGCCACCTCCACCGCGGCCGCCACGGGCGCCGAAACGAGCCTACCTGTTCGGTATTCGGCGAACAGCCACAGCGGATCAGCCTAAAGATGGCACCATGACGCATGACATGTCCTGCGCAGGCAGCGTGTCAGCGGCCACTGCTGCTTCCGCTGCCGCCGCCGCCGACGTGACAGAGGCCAAATACCAGGAACATTCCGCTATCCAAGCATCCAATGGTGAGAGAATCATTGCATGGCCAAGACTAATTATTGAATTCAATTAAAACATTGAATCTGCTGATGAAGGTCACAGTCGGTCAACGAGAGAACACGACGCAATATTGAGGCAAATGATCATTTTTATACAATGTTTTATCATTATTCATAATGCCTTGTAGCATCATAGTCACATATCGAACCCAGCATGCAAGCGGTCCTACCGCTCTAATGCGAGACAAAACTTAGCAGGGAGAATTCTCCGTGTCTGTTAGAGACGCAATCTGGGCAAGTAAAAATTAACTGGTAAAATGCATGATGCACACCGGACGACATTATGAAAGCAGTAGTGTAGGACTCAAAAATCACTAAAATTCAGTCGTTCTCTTCGACCCTTGTCGGGTGGCAGTACGGTCTTCTTAAGCTCATTTCAACACCTAATGTTAGATACCCTTTAAACTTTTTCGGGCTGACTCTCGGCCAACATTTAACGTCCATGGGTTTGCTTTCGCATTGCTTCGTAAGACAGACCGCATAAAAACCGCATAAAAAATGTGCAACGGTGGGAATCGAACCCGTGCACCCATGCATCTCCTTCGATCGCGAGGCGCACGCGAATGCACTACGCCACCGGGCTCGACTGTTAGATACCCTAACACAGGTGTATATATGAACCCTAACCGAAATCTGCAGTCCTTCAGGAAGATCGTTTTGAAATAATTGTTTATGTCGCGCCGGAATGGAACAACTGCGACTCCTAATATCTCGCCGGTTATCTCTGTCAACTATATATATATATATATATATATATATATATAAGGGTTTCTTCTCTGTGTGTGTGGTTTCTTTGTATCTGTTGGATGACCGAGCAACAGGTGGCTTTGGCGTTAACGGAGGCGACACCGTGTTTCGACGGAACGGTACAAGTGCTGGCAGCGCAAGCGGTGAGGCATCACGTCTCGTCAAGCATAGGACGAGCGAGAATGACCGCTCGCACGGCAGCCTCTTCCTTCGGGTGGGCGCGATTGCGTTCGGCCTTGGCACGATGGTCTACAATGGTCTCGAGTTCGGCTCGTACTTCGAGATTCCGGCCAGCAGCCGATGCTACTCGCCGCTGCTCGCCGTCAATCCCGTCCTGCAGATGGCGTTCACGTTCGCCCAGATGTACTTCATCTTCATGAATGCCAGGGTAGGTCAGGAGTCTTGGTTTTGACCATAGATGGCCGACTTCGCCCGCTGGCGATACCTGTTGCACAGATCTCGCATGGCCAGATGCATGTGTGTGCGACTAGGACGTATATATGTATGAGTGTGAGTTAAACTTCAACCCTCTGGCGGGTAGCGTTGTCTTTGTTGAGTAGAGTGTCTTTGTTTGTAGAAGTAGAAAATTTGAGTCTCCACGAGTCGAGTTGCACAAGACCCGTACACAGAAATTGGGCTACGTACAGTTTGTTTGTACTACTTTCAGCAAAAGTTAAGAACATTAGGGTATTTTGAAGAGCTTTGATGGACCATTGGGAATGAAGCCCTATCCCTGAGGAGCATGTATGGAGGGTACGAAAAGTTTCAAATTGGACATTTGTTTTTTACTAAATCCAGCGAAGGACGTCCAGAAGCAGCAACAGATAAAGAAAATGCGGCCCGTAGGAACGCTGCGTTTGACGAAAGCTCAAACATAACGTATTCGTCGCAAATGTTCCACGAATGCCTATTTTAATTTCACTTAAGATTCATCAAAGGTATTGAGGGTTAGCGCCTTCACCCACAAAAGTGGAGTGCCAACGGTAGGCTGTCAAGGTGATAGTCGCACACTTCAATTCTAGAAGTGAAATTTTGGCGTTGATCGAACTAGGAAAAGATGATGTTCACCTGACTTGGTACCGTGCGATGTTTTCATTCTTCCTAAAATTGGCAAAAATTAAAAGGAAACCGATTCATACAAATCGGTACTTTAAGCCATCGAGGTAGACCTAGAATTAAACTTTTAGGGAGGATCGGCCTTATTTAACGCATAAAATTGATCACCACTATTGATTAATTTAACAGCTGGCTGTTATATAATAGGCAGCATATTAAACGTTTCATGTGACGCCGTTAGGCGAACGGTCGCATAACACCTACCAGCAGCCCTTCCTTGTGATTCGTCGACTGTAACGGGAGGATTAAATCCCGCAAAAAAAACCGGGGTTTCGTAGGATCTCACCGTAGAAAGGACCCTCATGATTACCATTCTCTGTCGCTTGAGGTCGTCGCCGATTGATGCTTCAACCGCTCCACCTTGCACTAGGCTCCTTTTTGCAAGCTTTCGTTGTCAAAAGAGAATTACTACCAAAGTACTACCGCTACTATCAGTCATACGTCATCGTTGCTTAGCTGTTGGACACGGCTAACTTTGACATTATGTCTTGCCGGGTCATAGTGTTTTGTAGTTTCTTCTCTAGTGAGTCAGCATATGAGGCGTTGCCCGTTCTTTTTTTGAACATAACAGTAGTACTCGGCGCCTGACTAGCTTTTCTCTCTTGTATATATATATATATATATATATATATATATATAATCTGTTCCAGTGTATTCCAGTATTTCCTAATGGGGAAAGGGGCTGTGGTGAAATGTGCAGATACGACACTGGGGACCTGATCGACTGATCATTTGGTAATTATCTCATTGCGTCATGAGCAACGTTGCGATGATATCTCATGGTGATGTCTCTCACTCTCTCGCACTCACGAGATGATAGCAAAGGCTGTCCGTCAGTCAAGCTGTTCAGCCATACAGCCTTCCACAAGGCACCCCTTTCATGATCATAAGGTCTTTGTGACGAATTGTGGTGCTAGTGGCGGTAGGGGCGCCTCGGTGAGGCCCTGTTTGGTGCTGTTGATCCTGGTGGGTGAGGAAGAAACACACAAACAAACAGACCGCGTCTCCACTTCCACGACGAGATGCTATTTGTTTCGAGAGAAGTTGATAGAGGTTGTTGGAAGAGTTCATGCAGCATAATTTATTAGCGCGCTTTTATTTCAGATGATTGACGACGATTCGGGTTGGATGTCGAGCGGTTTGCGGTTTGTTTTTGGGCCATTTATGGGCTGTTTTTGGCGCCACCGCCGCCCAACTAGAGCGGTCAAAATCGAGGAAAGACGACCACGAACTACTTCTCACAGAGAGAAATGCATGGATTTGTCATTGACATGACCAAGACTAGACATTTTTGTTTGTACTGCTGCATTCAAGATGTCATAGTTTCTTCTTCTGACGGCGTTTGACCTGCAATTGTATGCAGCCCGCATTATAGTGCATAGAGTGCCGATTTGCTCATGCACTGGTAAACACGTACGCAAAGCCTAGAAGCTTGTAAGCCGATAATTGGAGGCAATGCTCACGAGTTGACCCAGAAAGAAAATGATCTGCCTTCCTGGTTGTTGGAGAAAGAAATTATCTGCTTTCCTGGTTGTTGGAGACCCACGAAAGAAAAATATCTGCTTTCCTGGTTGCTATGCCTTGGTTCCTGAGGACTTTCCTGCTGTTTGCCCTTACCCAGTGCCAGCTCTTAGTGGGTGGGCTGGTTTTCGGTGAAGACAGGCCAGACATTTTCAGTAGATTTAGAACGTCATCTTTTGGCTCAGTAACTAAACGATTTTTTTTTATAAAACTGCAAATTCATATGAATCAGCGCTACATCTTGTGCAAGTGTTTCCAGACAAAAATTATTTTCGTAGCTCCTTACCCTTCCGGTCTCATTGACATGGCTAGCTTGGTCGTGTATTATCATTTTATATTGATTGACTTATATGCATAAGAATAAAGTAAGTATTTCCAATTTACAATAATTTGCATTACTGATTGATATTTGATTTCGATTAATGAGAAAAACTATTTTTATTTATAGTCAGCATACGATAAACTCGATGAAGCTATCCACACATAAGAGTGAAACAATACCATGCTTGGAAGATTTTTTTAAATATAGACTTGTTTAGTCACCAAGTATCAGTAGAATTTTGTAATTACAACCTGTAACCAGGCAAATTTGCCCCATTGTATATTAAAATTCGTAGAGCATTACAGGAGACTATATATAGTCAGTGCAGGTTCGGGGTGATGTTGCATCGACTTTCGAGCACTGCAGTGTGTAGTATTTACCAACGCTACACTGGACGCACAATTTCTTGATACAATCTTCAACTTACTCGTAACAGTCACTGTTCATGCAAACTGCGTAAACTGACGGTACCCATGTCACGTTCGTTTGCATAACAGTGTTTAATTTTGTTGCCCTCCTGCATTGCTCTGTCGACGGAGAGGAAAGCAGAGCTTTCTTTGTGATTTTCGTGTCATTTTTTGTTTTTTCCTTAAGGCCTAATGATCTTCCTTTAAGCTGTATGTTGCCACTAGTGTCTAGAGTAGGCCCGCATCGTTCCGCGTTATCGCACAGCGGTGTAAGAATAAATACTAGTTGTAGTGTTGTACGTATATTTTAGGTTGTTTGTTGTGTGCAATGTGCAGATACAATGTGAGCGTTAATGTTGCTGTCATGGCTATATATCTATATGTTTGTTTCGTTTCGCTTTGCATTCCTGCTTCTTAGTTTGTTAGCGCTTTATTGCCATCGACGTAATTCGTTTTGTTTGTCTTGCTAATTTGCGCATGTTACAACGATATTTACTTACGGTGTGCTTCGTCATGTTTGCCTCTGTGATGCAGTTGAACATTCAGAAGTTTAAGGTGGTGGCGCGCTTCGGATTGATGCACATTGTGGCAACCAATATCTGCGTGTGGATCCGTACGCTAGGTAAAGAAACCCTGCAGGAGATTCTTTCGCATGATATTCCGGGTTCACGAAACAAGTCGGTTGCTATCGAAGACGCCGTACTCACGTTCCGCGTACGAGGTAAGCTTAGCTTTGATTAGAGTAAGCTAGATTATGCTACCGGATTTAGATTGCTTAAGCGTTTGCAGAGTGCTCGAGTTCAGTCGGCAGCAGGACGAATTAGCCTTTCAACAGAAATCCTTATGATGAGTAGTGATGCAGTTATATGCTGACACCAGTTCAGCGGCTAATGGTTCGAGGTGTCGAATGAAGGCATCGAGGGCCGGTGGACGTCGATGAAGTGCTTGCCCTTGATTTCTTTGGGGAACTAAGTTTCCAGACCCAGGTTTATATGGCAGTTCGTAAGGAAGCACGCGCTCAGACCCACGCCGTGCGTAGCATTATCAGTCAAGGACGAACCGTACAAGCGGCACAACCAAATTAAAATAACAGCCTCTACGTGTTGTAAGAGCCCAATAAATATATGGCTTTGTTGAGGGCCCTCGTTTGGGAGGTGAAAGAAGAGTGCCGCGAGTTGGGGCTCTTGAGGTTGCCTGCGTGAGAGCATAATATTGAGCTTATAAACAATATGGACCAACAATAATGAACATTTAAGCTAATAATACCTGTGAGAGGTTCTCGACTGCAGTAATAAATCCGCGCGATCTGACGTGATCAAGTGTAGATAACTTGTCGAATCTGGAAACGCAACGATGGTATCTCAATAGCATCTCAATTTACGTGGATACCTATCGAGTACAATGTTAGGTCTGTGTCAAGTAAATAATGCTATGAGCTCGCCCGAAATATCTATACAGTTTTTTTCAGTTTTGTTATTTCCTGCCAGAAACGATCGCATTTGTGATGGCCGTGATAGGGATATAATTAACCGTTGTTGTACTCACGTTACTCTCTTAAGCTTAGTTGGTCCTCTAAAAATATGTTTTTAGATTTATACTTTAAGTTCTAAAATAAAATTAAAAATTTAAATTTTAAGTTTATAATGGCTGATTTTAACCGCTCTCTTTGGCTTCGCGCATGATGCAGCGAGTACAAACGAATCGTGCGAGCGAATAGACATCATGGGCTCGATCGTTGTGGACGCGTCGCCGTTCCTCTACCCGTTTATTATAGAGTACTCGCTTATCTCGGCGGCTGTCCTCTACGTAATGTGGAAGAACATCGGGAAGGATCCCGTGTTTGAGGTGAGTTCGCATCATTTTCGAATGTTTTATACTATTGGAAAGATCGTGTTTTAGTGATCATTAAGTGTCACACACGGAAAGAGTAATTTTGCATCAGAAATATACAGCAGATGTTAACTGATCAGTATAAACGTTTGAGGTGTTCTTAGCTATTTATCTTCTTAACCTGGCAAGTCCAATGGCGGTATGAAGTGAGCAACGGCGAGATTTCGGAAGTTGTGTTTTATAGCTTTGGTTGCCGGCTTGGTTTGGATGCACTTTAGCCCACGGCAATCGCTATGTATAGAGCAAAAGCCAACGGACATAAGCTCACATTTTCTTGCTTTGCTATGAAGATAAATCCTTGACGTGGACGGCAGTTTAGTTACATTTAGCTCTGTTCCCAACAAACATATAGATATTTTACCTAATGAAAATGCCGATTGACATTCGACAATGCGTTACATGTCCGGCGTGAATAGATCGAGTATCGCTTGTGCGATAGTACCTCGTTCAAGAGTGCAAGAAAGTAGGTGTTAATTTTAGAAACCAGTTCTGGATTTTGGAAACAGATGGAGGAACCTCAAAATGAGAGAATGTCAAATTGCTGGTCGAATGACATTGAATGCTCAACGCTGCCGATATTTTCTTCTGTGAGCAAGCCTAGAATACAACACAGTTATTATAAAAAAATAAAAAACATTATATTATTTGCACACTACAATACAACGCAAGGTTAGAGAGCCCGTGATCATACAGCATTCGCGCGTAGATAATAGTTCACTCCAAAGTGCTAACATAACAAAGTTATATAAATCAACCTTATACATAGCATGTATATGTACAACACTTGACAACTACTACGGCAACGTTATTCAAGGGACCTTACTCGAATTGTTGTCTCTGTCTCTTTCTCTCTCTCTCTCTCTGGTTAGATGGAGAAGCGGGCTAGCGAACGCTCGGACCAGTCGGATCAATCGATGATCTCGCGGACATCCTCCTCGATATTCCAGACAATCTCTGCCAACGGCACCACGACAATTACCACGACGGCTGTAGCAGGAACACTGGCGCAACAACAGCAACAGCAGCAGCAGCTTCTGCAGTCGTCTGCAATCATGAGCGCTCATTACCCGCCCAGTAGCGGAGTCAACTGCGCAGCTTCGTCGAAGGGCCTATTTTTGGGCCTACTGATGCTGGTTGTCTCAACGATATGCCTTATCGTGTTCTTCGTCCTTGTCCAACACCAGCGTTACGCGCTCATCGCCATCTACATGTCGGACGTGTCGCATTGCGGCATCAAGGTTATGACGGTGTTCGCAATCCTCATCGGATTCGTCAGGATCAGGTACATTTGACAGCAAAAAAAACACAACAACAACAAGAGCAACAAAAGCATTATATGTGCTATGATTGATTGATTGATTTTTTATTAGCTTGGATAAGTGTGTGTACACATACCACCCTCTAATATCAGGGGCGCACAACACTACAGTTAATAATTATGCTATCAAATTCAGTATCGCAAGTAAAACATATCACACAGCCTCTGAAACGTTTGAGACAAACTAACAGTGACAATCAACAAGTTTCCGTCAAGCAAACCGTTCGATTGGTGGTCTTTCAATTAAAGAAGTCGGCTAAAAGTATTAGAAGTATGTATATAGGAGGTGGTGCGGCGAAGCGTCGAGATGATGTGATTTGTTCGTAAACATGAACTTTACAACGGAAAAAAAACTTTCACACTTATGCATGAAATTACAAATGTTCCGCCCCATCCGTACTTCCAGCCGTTTCTGATCTACATGGTAGTCGAGACGGCTAGGCGGTGGCCAGGTCCAGCAGTACAGCCTTACGTCTACTTACAAAAATACTTTTCGGGCTGAACCTCAGCCAAGATTAAACGTCCACGGGACTGCTTTTCGGAATGCTTCATAAATAAATACAAATATGCAACGGTGGGGCTCGAACCCGCGCACCTATCTGTCTTCCCCGGTCGCGAGCCTGACATCTACTTACAGTACTAAAACGAACACTTGTTTCGTTGGCTTTGATTGTTGCAGACACCTGAAGTTCCATGCGGACCGCAGCGATCATTTGAGATCGATCCTTCTCAGCGTCTCGTCTTTCGGACTCTTCATCTATTCCGTTTTTGGCATTGTTGCTGGTGAGTCTTTCTCTGTCTCTTTTTCGTTCCCTCACACACGCTCTATTTCTCTGATCTTTCCTACCGAAGTATCTACATCTTCTGTGCTACACTTTGACATCAACGTTTGGCACTGTAGTAGTATAAGTGGCGTACAGTGCGATGACATTGTGGATAGAAACGACTTTACTACACTTTGCGTGCAGCGCAAATGAAAATGCCGCAAAATGACACAGACTTCATTTTCGAAACGGTATCTATTCCTCTTTAAAACAACCTTTTGCCAACAGTCAGCTTTTGGATATTAATATCTGCAAACTACGCGTAACATTTTTGATATCTCTCTGCACTTGTCGACAAATGCTTTGGTCAGAAAGAGAAAAATGTGTATGATAACAAATAAATGATAATAATTTAATTTAAGGTTTAAAATGGCACAGCTCAAACTAAACGAAAAGACCCCACTTCTGAGGCAGTACAGTACTACCTACATACTGACCTAATTTTACCAAAAAAAAAATATACCTAATCTGTCACACGTTCGTAATGAAGTGTATTCAAAATATTAACAACATTTAAGTTATAACAGCATTTAAACCTATTTCAGGCGCTTTCCTTCCGAAGGATTCACTTCTTTTGCTTACCTCAGTTATCACAATTATTCAGGTAAGTACGAGAACGCAATGACGATAGATGCATTTAGACGATATCGTGCCACAGACAACTTAGCCCATTACGAGCGTCTAAAATGTGGTTGTCAGAGCGTAAAAAAAAGTACGCATTTCGAAAAATAATCCAATCTGTATCAATTCACAGACGATACCATGAAACGCGTTTGATACATCTGTCCCAACCTCTCAAGCCACTAAACACTAAACTACTACAGTAAAACCTCTGTTAGGAATCCGCTAGAACACTGATTACTGCAAATCCATATTCAATCGGGTAAAAAAAACAATCTAGTTAATGTAGCATTTTAATCACGGATCCCAAAAATAAAAATATGCTTCTTTTATATATACAAAAGATATTTTTTTTCATTTGAGCAGATACCTCATAAGGATTTGCCTTTAATACAGCGGTTTAATACGCTGCCTAGTAAAAGCGCTTGTCTGCCGAAACATTCAATCGGGTAGAGCAAACAATTTAGTTAATGTAAAATTATTAACTGCGAATACTAAACAATATAATTTTTAATAGTAATACTACATATTTTTAAACAGACGCATTGTTAATAATAACATTTTTAGAAGAAAAAAATAAATAAAATGTTTTTCTCATAACAGCAACCTGAGCAAATTTTGCTGCATTAGGCACTGCCTTCAATACAGCGATCGCTGAGGGTTACCCGTTTTCAATGGCTAGCCGTCTGTTATGCATTTGATTTTTTCTCAGCCTTTTTCATCCGCTTTATTCTCTTACAGGTGACCTTACAATCGCTCTTCATTGCGGATGTAACGTGTCGCTCAACGTATTTGCCCGAGCACAATGCCTCGAAGCCAGGTCGACAGGTGGTCGCATTTCTGCTGATCTCGAATCTCACCCTCTGGATCATCTACACGTTCGAGATGCAGAAAGTTGAAGCTAGCCTTTTACAGCTGGGCTTCTATGGCTTCTTTGCGTGGACGTTCGTTGTTCGGTCATCATTGCCATTGAGCATCTTCTATCGGTATGAGCATGATAACGCATTCGTTGGCAAATACACAGTGATTATTGCTTATATGATGAACGACTGACTGATAACTGATACAGCGACTGAAAGCACGCCCCTCCGCGTATTTCAGCGTGTTCAAGCAAGTCTTGGCTTTTGCTGGGGGGCATTCAAACACGTTTCACTTTCGAGAAGGGCACTCAATATTTACAATGAATTACAAGTAATTATTATTAAAGCTAAACAGTCATGTTTTTTATACACTCCGGTATGTACAAGCAGTATCGTCTTTTTAATCGGTTTATCGTACGTACTATTCGTCTGGTGCAAGATTCGTCAGCGTGCACTTAAAGGAGACGTTGTTGCTGCCTCGGTTAGCTGTCTTATGTAATTATTTTTTTGTTGTTTTTTTTTACATTTGTCGAGACATGTTTTGAGGAATAACTAGACACGATTGGTTGATCCCTTTCTAGGTTCCATTCATCGGTCACCTTTGCAGAGGTGTGGAAGAATTCCTATCGAGATGTCCCATACTAAGCGGCACAATGCCAACGTAATCATCTTCAAGAAATTATCTCCATAACAATGGCAGCACGTCACAGTGATTTGGAGTGTGAAATTTGTGAAGAACATGATTGCATGCCTTTACATTCGTAAGGCACGGCGTGTATGACTTGTATGTTATGGCTATATAACCGCATTCTGCGTGAGTTGAAAGCGGTGCGCGGCTTACGCGCTTACTGGGAAGTTTAGGACACCTGTCAATCCGCCCCAGTGGAAATTACTACGTCTGTCAGTCGGTGAACTTGTACCTTAAGCGAGTGAACTTTTGTATCCGGTAATACCTACTTGCTGTTTTTCAACGAAGTAAGATAGAAGGGAAGGTATATATATATATATATATATATATTTGTACTTGCAAAAATGAGTATGGGTATTTTGTTGCATATTAGCAATCTTTCATTTTTCACTAGCGAACTATGCGGACGTTCCAGGTCTCTCCCCCCAATTTCCCCAGGAGTCTTCTATTTGGGAAAAGCAAACGCACGGTGACCTTTTTCGTCCTCTAGATTGAGGCGGGCCACAATATCACCCTCGAGGAAACTCAACTCATAAAGTTCTCACGGGGACTAATAGACAGATAGCGAAAGAGAGATTGAAAGAGGGACAAAACCAAAGAGTTGTCTATTTTACATATGAATCCGAAACCCATAGGGGAAATGCAAACAGTACAACAATGTCAAGTAGGGTAACTATATTATGTACATTATAAAATTCTTACTTGACTCCGTTTGCACTGCAGTATTGCCATGTTGTGGCCATGCAGCTAAAAAATATACAATTGGAGTGTTACCTTTTTCTACTATGATCATATATATATATATATATATATATATATATATTCAGCGTGTGATGCAATTTCGAGTGTTCTCTACTATGGAGCCTCTGTCCGTTACGCGATTTGTTTCAATTATTAATAAGCTTTGATTTCTCTGCACACGTCAGATAATTTAATCTACCACATCGTCGTAATAACATCAAAGAGAGAAAAAGTGATTGCATTTGCCTCCGTTTGGGTGCCGTGTCAAGCTGCAGTATCTGAATTTCCTTGGGCTGCCATATCCTGCACAACTTATATTGACTCGAAGTCGAGCGACGGCGACTCTCAGCTTTGCCAGACTTCGCATGCTACAGTTCACCTCGATCCATTGTTGCTGCTAATACACACGGTATGCTATATTATCATTTATGTATCGATATAGGGCAACTATTTCGTTTGTTCCATTTTATTCGCGTGTGACGGAGCGGTTGCATTGTGGTAGGTATGTGTCTCTCTATTGCCCGATTTCTATCATTATTGCCTACCGAGAAGATCAATGATGCTGGGCGTTCTTCGTCAGCAATGGGATGGTCGCTGTCACGCTATGAGAGAATAAGCCATTAACATTGCATTGGTGGTTCTATGATACATTGTATTTGAACTATCAGTAGTCCACTAGGTGACAATAGACTGGACGACCGTAAATAGTGTGTGTGTAAAATCCCAGATGTCTCAAGTTGGTCTGCTGTTCCGCAACATACATTGATAAAAATCGATTGTCTTTGGAGAACAGCAACCGCACCGGGTTTTGCCTAACCAGGTGTGCGCACTTGACGTTCTACTTAAACAGCGGCCTTCGTAGAAGATTAATTTGCAAATACCATGAGTTGCCTAACCTTTTAAATGATTGTTTGACGATTATAAGCCAAGTCGACCCCGTTTCTACCCATGACCACTGATTTAAGCGTTCATATAAGCTAAAGTGTTTTTTTGAGACCGGAGTACGTCTTTCACAAGTATGGGGCAGGGGTAGCGATCTCAGCTGAGGGCCGCAATGTTACGAGAGAAGCCTGGTAAAACCCCTGACAGAGGAAGTACCCGACTACAAATGTGTGTATATGGAAGAGCCACAGAGAGAACGAAAGATGGGTGAATGTATCCATCAAACGGTTTAGTTAGATAACACTGGTATTAACTCGACATACTAATAAAAACTAAGTGTTTTAATCAAGACGTCGTGTCATCGTGTTTAGCGCAGGTTTTATTTAGGTATTTAGATATTTGAATTAGTTACGGCTTCGCAGGTATTTATTATTATATACGAGAGTTAGTTACTTCGCAGGTAAAACGTATTTTATGATCTTTGGTAGTTTAACCGTGATGCGGTGTATATGAAACGAGAATGCTGTATTCATGAGGACTGCCGTAAAATCGGTAGTCATCAGACACGTTTACATTTGTTTGCTTAATATTGGTTAGTTGTACTCGTTGACGGACAAACGTGAGTATTGCGCGGGCAGCTTAGCAGATCGAGTTACTGGTGCGAAACTACGCTTTACCTGTCGAAATGCCGAAATGTAACTTATATTGATCCAACAATTACTGAAAACATAGCATGTGAAATTTTTGGTAGCCTTACCCTTTTAAGCTTATCACTTGTTTCAGCAAATATATGCTATTACGTTTGCATATTCTAGGTTAAATAAACGCCCACATTGCGACATGCAAATAAAAAAATATGCAAATAGTATACAGATTTTACTTTAAAGTTTACTTGATTTTCATCATCATTATCATCATCATCATCATTTGTTGTTTTATTAACATGCTCTTTTGCAGGCAATCTGTCAATTTATGTCAAATTCGTATTTTATTAAAAATACCTATCGTTGTAGCACCTGCATCTGTAAAGTGTAACCACAATATTATACACATACATACAAACCTATATTACAATTTTTTCTGTTACTGTTTACCCATACAATAGGGTTATTTCATCTTGTACAATGTCTCACCCATATCATAGGGTAATTTAATCTTGTACAAATTAACTTGGCTATATATAATCTGTTACAGATTTCTCTATCCGATTGGCTAGCCACTGTTTCACAATAATTTTAGGCACAGTTGTTTGTTGTACAGGACTTTTAAGATAGATAAACTTTCTAATTCAAAGTAGTGTTTCGTGTTAAATACACAGCGCAACCTAATTTTTAGGGAAAGGCTCAGGGAATGTTTGTAGTTCCGGATCCGACCCGCCTGGCTCGTCAAGGGAGTCTTAGCACTGTTATGCGTAGACGTGACATACAGTTCATATTGAATTGAAATGCATAGATAACACGTGGTAAGTCTAGATTTTTCTCACTAACCGTTATATGTACTTTACTATTTTGAATGCTGCATAGTGAAATGAATTGGTTTTGTCTGTGTAAACTTTGGTTGTGCAAGCTGTCATATAAAATAATATGAAAAGTTATTGTGCCCTGCTGGCAGAATGCATATATGACCACGGTAGCACACACCCCTTTATATATAATAAAACTCATAATAAAGGTTAATATATGTGATGCTATACTAGCACTGCAACCGCTCGAGAGACCACATAGTTTTATTATCAATCAATCAGGTTTATTGACGTGCCCAACAAGTTGGCAATCTGTCACCTTTCATTCAAAATATACATAATATACGAGTCTTTGTACCGATCAAAAGTGTGTACGCGATAAAGCAATAAAATTGAGTATAAGTAGCACAACAGAAGTTTACGAATGTATGCACAAATCAGAAGTGTAAAGCAACACAATTGAGTATAAGTAACACAATACAAGTTTAAAACTTTAGAACCAACCTAATACAACTTGAATACCTATATAGTAAAATAAGTTTAAAACATTTCACTCGGAGTCACTTGTTTCTTCATTCTTCAGCAGTAAGAGAAGATGTCGTTTAAAAACAGCGGCCCGGCTTGCATTTCGAAGCGCCAATGGCAGCTCGTTCCAGACCGTGGGCAGCATGTAGGCCAGTGAGTGCCGAAGTAGAGTGAGTCTAAACCCTGGCACTCTGAGTTAGTTCCTGTATCGCTGCGACCGTACTGGGGTAAGGACGAAGTCAAAAACACAATCTGAAGGGATATCCATTGTTTTGCACCTTATAGGCTAGCACGGCTAACTTTAAACGTGTCAGCTGATCAAGCTTGAGAAGCCCGAGCCTGGTGTACCATGGAGTCACACTCGCGCGACGAAGAAGACCTATTATGGCTCTAACCGCGTCATTCTAAACGACCCTTAGCTTGTCTAGGGTCGTGGAATACGTGGCGCCCCACAGAGTAATTCCGTAAGTTAGAATTGGTTCCATAAGCGCTTTGTAGACACGTACCAGAAGATCCCGCAAAGCCTTGGCTCTCCTCAAACGCACGAGTGAGGCCACCACGGCGTAGCAGACCCTGACACTTGATCTCACTTGACTGTCCCATTTCATATGCTCGTGTAGCACAATGCCAAGACATTTTGCCTCTAAACTGAGCGGGATAGCAGAGCCGCCTATTTGGAGGGAGATATTACCAGTTTTGAACTTCTGTCTCGATGCCCGTTGTGGGGTGTGGTAAAGAACGAGTGTCGTCTTCGCCGGGTTAATGACAAGACCAAATCTTTGAAATAAAGACATGGCCTTCTCAATACCGGTTTCAACGTGCTGAAGATTAAACCTATTATTGGACAATTGGGAGGGTGAGACACGGAACAAAAGAGTGGTGTCGTCTGCATAAACGATTGGGCGGCAATCTACGTACCTCTCGATGCCCCGCAGGACGAAATTCATGTAGGTGATGAAGATAAAAGGTCCAAGAACCGACCCCTGGGGCGTACCAGTGGATACAGTTCCCGTCGCAGACCTTAGAGCTCCCACCGCCACAAATTGCCTCCGTCCACTAAGATACGATTTAAACCAAGATGTTACTGCTGGTGCGCAGCCTAGTTGCAGGAGCATCCTTAGAAACATAGAGTGGTCGAGGCAGTCGAACGCTTTGGCTACGTCAAGAAATGCACCAAGGCACATTTTTCCATCCTCCGCAGCTTTAGTGATTTCCCACCATATATGTCCCAATGCCCATCCCTAAAACCGAATTGATTTTTAGAGAAGACATTTAAGTCATTTAAATGGCTTTCCAGCTATTGTTTAGCAAGCTTTTCAAATACTTTTGAGACGAAAGACACTTAGGATATCGGGCGATAGTTACCAGGTGGGTCCCTCCTGCCTTTACCCTTATACAGCGGAGTTACCGAAGATGTCTTGAGGCGTTCCGGAAACACGCGCGTTTTAATGGAAATATTGAATACGGCAGCTAGAGGGGCCGCTAAGGTGTCAATGAATTTAGAGTGAAATTTACCCGGCACGTTTCCATCGCTATCGAGTGAGTCTGTCTTTACGTCTTTAGCAGCGATTCGCAGTTCCTGAGCTGTAATAGCACTAAAGGAAAATGCGTTGGGCTCGGAGCTCCATAGGTTTGAGATGAAACTGTCAACCGGCTCTTGAGAAGGGAGCAAGGATGTAGTTTTTTTTTACCGATAGATGAGAAGAAATCATTCAGTGCGTCCACTATCTCCTGGACCTCCTCCAGTTCCCTCTCTTCGACTAGTAGTCGACTCGGCACCGCTCCAGACCTTTTGCTACGGCCGCAGATTTTATTAAGGAAACTCCAGAGCTTGGCAGAGCGGTTACGTACAGCGGCAAACTGTTCTTCCTAGTAGGTATCCCTAGCCACTTTCAGTTCTACCTTGTACAACACCTGCAACCTCTGAAACGCCTCTTTGTCATCTGCGGACCGTGTGCTAACCCACTGGCGGCGAGCGCGATCGACAGCATGTCTCAAATTAACCAAATTATTAGTGAACCAAGGCGAGCGGTTTACCTTTTTCGAAGCCCTTCGCTGCCGCAACGGGAAGCAATCGCTATACAGGAGCCGGAGCTTACCATTGTATGACTCGAAGGCCTCGTTGGGATCAATTGAGCCGAGAACAGAAGACCAATCCACCCTGGTGACACCGTCTTGAAACCTTCGTTGGCTGTTTTCATCGAATCTCCTATAGAGACTCGCAGCGATCGAACTTGGTTTCATCGTCAACGACGCTAAAGATGCCTTGTTACCCGTCATTGTGATCCCTACTGGGTAATGGTCGGAAAAGACCGTGTCAACGACAAACAGAAGGATACGGACATACCGCTCACAATTGGCAATAGCGACATGGTCTATGCACGAACCAAGTGACACTGCATCGGATCTAAGATTGGGGCGAGTGATGATGTTTGTGGCCTGTTCAATGCCCTTGTTAGCAAGTCCAGAGCAGTATTCAGCACTCACAGCTTCGTTACTCAAAATATCGATGTTTGTGTCACCCAGAAGTACACAGGGCAGATCTCCAGTCGTTGTCACAAGGTCGTCTAAGATATCCATCAGAGTGCCGGCTGACCGGACCTCATTGGAGTACACCCCGACGACATAGCCATAAAAACCAGGGCGGCGAATTTTCAGCCTAATAGCCTGCACACTTCCATTATCACTCGATCGTGTTGTCGATTCCACCAGATCAAGTGCAGAGTGCGCATAGATTGAGAGACCGCCTCCATTTCCACCAGGTCGGCACACAGACACACTAGTGTAGCCTCGTATGTTAAACAAAGCGGCGTCAGGGTCATCAAATTGGCGCGATGTGCAGGGTCGTAAAAGCTTGCAAAGGTTATGAGGTGGGTTTTTGGTTTTACAGAATACTAAAATTGTTAGAAATGCCTAAAATAATTGGTAAACGTGTGAAGGAAATATTAGTATTTTTAAATTAAAAGCCTCTAATTTGTAAGCATTTGTATTTTTAAAAGTGCTTTTAGTTACCAAGTTTTTTGCAATAGTTTTAATTTAATATGACGGTTGTTGCACTAGATTGTTAACACATCTAGTGAAACTCCCTTTGTTTATCTATCATTTGTACATAGAGAGTGATAAACATTTTGAGTCCGCCATGTCAAAAAACCCACTCGTGCGAGACAAGCGCCATCGTTCGAAAGCTAAACCAAATCAATGGTCAACGGAAGTACGTAATTCCTTAGACCACAAAACGTTGATTTGACACCACTTGCCTTAGGGTGAGTCTCTCGAACACCAGTTACGGCTGCCAACTGAAACCTCTGATATGTTTAGATTAGCTACGCGAACAGGGTCGTCTGCTGCAAACTGGCAACACAACAAAGTAGTCAAGTACTCTCAAAAGGGAGCTCTTATGCGTGTATATATATATATATATATATATATATATATATATTTATATATATATATATATATATATATATATATATATAGGAGACGACCCCAGCTTCTCCGAGAACACCAGGCGAAAGCGGACGATGGCCGGATCTCCAGAAGACATACCGCAGAAAGAGAGAGAGATGAAAAAGGATGAGGAACATCAACGGACTGGCAACTCGGCTAAGAAAGCACGAGCTGAAGGTAAGACTCAACTGGAGAAACCGGACACAGAATATGAAGCTATGAAGAGCCTCCTGGAAGTCGTGAGGCAGCTCAAAATACTGAAGGAAAAACACGTTACCACTAAAGGGGACATTAAAGTTGCCATAACCAGGCTTGAAAGTAGAGCCCTGCAGCTGCAGGCCGATGTCGAAGATAAGCTGGCGGCGCAAGCCGATACCTTGAGGCAATTGCAGAAATGTAAGGACGAACTAAATGCGGTCCAAGACAACCGAATCAAAGAGGCCGAGGAATGGCAGAAAAAGACGACACAGGCACATGAAGAGATAGTAAAATGGAAAGCAAAAGCAGACGAACTACAGGCCGAAATCGAGAAGACAAGATCGACACGAACGTGCTCAAGGTGCCAACAAGAAACAGAAAACAAACATAGGGACCTACAGAAGGGAAGAGATATAGAAGCCAAAATTGCAGCATTGTCCTCCCTAGAAGAGACAGCCAGATTGGTGGCGGAAGAATGGCCGGAGGAAGTCTTCAAGGCCACAAATCTTACAAAAGACAGCATAACAACCGACAGGGAAGCAAGGGCTATGCTCATCAATAAAGGTTCAGAGAAGGACTTAAACGTACTCAAGCAGATGAGCAACCAATTCCCACTCGCCGGCTCCGTGACTCGGCTTCCGATTGGTGGGGTGGCTGTTCTGCGCAGCAGCGAGCGATTGGAACTAGTTGACGCGGGCACGGAAGATGCAGTGGAGCCCGCTGCTGCTTCAGCCAGCAGCAACACAAGACTACTTGTGATCGGTGTTGGAAGTACAGAGGATACTCCGGAACAGTTCCTGTCAAACATCAACAAGGTCCTACAAAGATGCCATTCGGCAAGCAACAACACCACTGTGGGACTTTACATCTCCCCAGACTGGGAGGGACAGTCAATCAGGAGAGCAGCGGAAGTCTGCTGCAGGAAAACAGGAGGAGTGGCGGAACTTGTGGCAGACGGAAGGAGCCCGGCAGCGCCAATGAAAAGCAAAGAACGAACGACTGGGTGTCAGAGTTCTATTAGGATAAAAGCAAAAGAAGGCATGTCCATGGAAGACATGATTAAAGACATTGCTCCTCACATTAATCGAAAGGACACCGAAGTAAAGATCGGACCGGTAAAGAAAAATAA
The DNA here is from genome assembly GCA_003439945.1 of Dermanyssus gallinae. Taxonomy (NCBI): domain Eukaryota; kingdom Metazoa; phylum Arthropoda; class Arachnida; order Mesostigmata; family Dermanyssidae; genus Dermanyssus; species Dermanyssus gallinae. The sequence continues at coordinate 26,433 of QVRM01005677.1, read as the reverse complement.
AGAAGGAGACTTAATTCTTAAAATCACGGAAAAAGGAGTCGGAGGCGGCATGTCTTTTGCCAACGCTCTGAGACAGGGAACAGGAATGGAAATAGACATTAGGGAAGCGACGGGTCCAACTCAAACTGTGGTGCTGAGGGACGTTAACCCTTTCATTCCACTAGATGAGATAGCGAAGGGATTGCGCAACTCGTTGGACCTGCATGAAACAACGAAGGTACGAGTAGACCCACCAAAGAGCAACAAGAGAGGAACATGGCAATGTCTAGTAACTTTGCCCAGTCGGGATGCTAAAAGACTCGTTGCCAAAAAAAGTACCACTATCTCAGGGCGCCTATGCAGGGCTGAAGAGTGGTTTCAAATCCCAACATGCTATAGGTGCAACTTAATAGGGCATATAGCAAGAGACTGCCAAAGTGAAGAGGCAACTGCTAGGAGGTGTTATAGATGCGGGAAGGAGGGGCACATAGCAAAGGAATGTAAGGAAACTGACTCCTCGTGCTACGTATGCAATGAGAATGATCACAAACCGCGAACTATGGCTTGCCCGCAGTACGCAAAACTACTTAAGGAAAGGAAACAAGCCGCAAGATCGGAGGCAGAAAAAAGGGAAGCCAAGGCCCGGGAATCAAGAGCGGAGCAAAAAGAAAAGGAAGAGAAAAAAGCGGCCAGGGAACAGAGGAAGGAAGCTCAAAGAGACAAGCATACATCAGATGGCTGGCTACAAAAAGGCTCCAAAGGGGCGGCCCGTTTTCAACATTTGGAAAACGAAGGACCAAACTCCTCAGAACAACAATGAACAGAACCAAAATAATACAAGTAAATTGCAACAGGAGTAAATACGCGCATGACATGGTCGAAGAGATAGCCTCAAGAAGAGGAGCCAAGCTAGTAGCGGTGAGCGAACCAAATCAAGCGATGGCAACAAACAAAACCGAGTGGTTTTCAGATCAAACTAAAAGTGCAGTAATCATAAACACCGGCTCCAAGCAAATCATAAGGCATGGGAGCGGGGACGGTTTTGTATGGGTGGAACTGCTAGAAGGGTGGAGGCTGTACTCTTGTTACAGCAGCCCCAACGGCAGCCTGGACGAACTCGAACATCTACTGAGTGAAATCGGTGCATCAATAAAAGAAACCACAAACGGAAAGGGCGTAGTAGTAACAGGAGACTTCAATGCGGCGTCGGAAACATGGGGGTCGCGGCGAGCGAACAAGAGAGGGAAAATTTTGATTGAATGGGCAGCCAGCCTGGACTTGTATATACAAAACGATGGCAAAGACCCGACCTTCCACAGAGCCGGACATCAGTCAACGGTCGATCTAACGCTATGCAACGATACAATGGTTAACAAATGAAGGAATGGATCGTGCTCACTGAGGAAGAAAACCTCAGCGATCACTATTGTATTGAGTTCACGGTGGAACTGCAGCAAAAAACGATGCCTATAAGAACCAAAACGTACTTCAGGATCAAGGACGAAGAGGTCTTCAAGAAAGAGCTCAAGAAGGCAATCCTCAAAGCTTCCCCCCACACCCCAGAAGAACTACACGACACTCTTATCAGGGCCTGCACCAGGGCTACCAAGCCCCCTCACCCAAGAAGGGCTACATGCCAACCGAAATATTGGTGGAACAAAGTCATAGCGCAGAAACGGGCAGATTGTAACAAAGCCAAAAGGAAGCTCAAAACACGCCATAGGACCAGGGAGGCCGAGATCCTCGCCTTAGACAATTATAGAAGATGTAGGGTGCTTTTAAAAAACGAAATAGCAGAAAGCAAAAAGCTATGGTGGCGTCAAAAGATAAATGACATAAATGACGAACCATGGGGAAAACCCTACAAAATTATCAGGGGGATAGGCGCGCAGGCCCCAAAAGTTTTAATGCCAGACACAGAGATCGTACAGATTTTAAACAAACTCTATCCACAAGACGCACATTTTAACAGAGAGACTTTCGTAAGAAGAGGGACAACCCCAGAAGAGTTCCCGCCTATCACGCGTGCAGAGGTAATAATGGCAGCTGAGAGGCTAAAGCCAGGGAAATCTCCAGGGCCCGACGGCATTCCGCCTTTGGCGGTAAAAATGCTTTTTAACGAACACCCTGATTTGGTAGCGACAGTACTTACTAAGGCGATGGCAAGTGGCAAAATGCCTAAAGACTGGAAGAGGGCGGAGGTGGTTTTGATTCCCAAAAGTAGCGGAGGGTACAGACCCATATGTCTCTTGAACACCCTGGCAAAAGGATATGAAGCAATTTTAGAACACAGACTTAGGACGTTTGCGGAACAGAATGATCTTCTATCGGCCAACCAATACGGATTTCGCAAGAACAGATCAGTTCTCACAGCAATTCAACGAATAACAACCAAAGCTGACTTGCTGCACAGTTTTCCAATATACAAACGGAAACTTCTTGTGGCTGTCCTTCTGGATGTCAAAAACGCTTTCAACAGTCTGCCGTGGAAAGAGATTTTAGGAACCCTGGTGAGAAAAGCGGTCCCTCCGTTTCTTGTGAGAGCCGTCTCGGGATACTTGGAAGACAGAAGAGTTTTTAACGGCACGGTGGAGATAGACATGACAGCAGGAGTTCCGCAAGGATCAATCCTGGGCCCCCTGCTCTGGAACATAACATATGACGACGTCTTAAGACAGAAAGATCTCCCACAGGGAGTAGAGATGATTGCGTACGCGGATGACTTGGCCGTTATTATTCAAGCAAAGACAGAGGAAGAGCTAGAGTTAAAGACAAACATGGCTCTCCGGTCGACAAAAAGATGGATGGATAAAGCTGGGCTACAGCTGGTCCCGGAAAAGAGTGAAGCCATTCTCTTGACAGGAAGAAAAAAAGTGGGCAGCATAAAACTGATGGTGGGGGGCCAGGAGATCAAGCAAGTAACAGAAGCCAGATACCTTGGTGTCCTACTAGACAAGGGTCTCAGGGGCGCAAGTCATATCAGGAAATGCACGGCTAAGGCAACTAAAGCGGCTAACGCTATAGGCAAGATCCTTCCCAATTCATACGGGCCGCGGGAGTGTCGGCGACGACTATTAATGTCGGTTACCGAATCAATTGCACTTTTCGCGGCGCCAGTCTGGCTGCAGAACACCCTAAAAACGACGACGGCAAGAAAGGCCCTGAGAAATACGCAGAGAATAGGGGCGCTTAGAATCCTGCAGGCCTACCGTACGGTTAGCACAAACGCAGCCCTGGTACTGGCTGGTTCCTCACCTTGGGACTTAATAGTAAACGAAAGGAAAAGGATTTGGGAAGCAGGGGGTGAGTCCAGCAAAGAAATTGAGATGGAAAAGACGATAAGAGCATGGCAAGAAGAATGGGACGCCATACCCATAGGCTCACCGGGCCATTCACTTCGCTTGCTCATCCCGGACATCAAAAAGTGGATAGACCGCCCGGCAGGGGAACTAAACTTTTTCCTTACGCAGTGTCTCACTGGCCATGGTGACTTTCAAAGTTATCTCTTTCGTATTGGCAAAGCTCCCTCGGCAACCTGCGTGCACTGTGCGGACGGCGTCGACGATGACCCCGAGCACACTCTCCTAAAATGCAACGGACTAGAGCAAGCAAGGACAACTGCCATAGCGCTGCTAAGATTGAAATGGTCCAGAGAAGAAGAAAAACGAGGAGCCAGAACACCGGACCCGCCAAGAAGTAACATGAAAATGTTTGTGGAGTACATATGCAGCACAGCATCAGCATGGAAGATGGGCGAGGAAATGGCAACTGCAGTAATGAAAAAGAAAACCGAGCTCGGCAAGTACAGAAGAGAACGGATAGCGCTTACGACATCAACAGATGACGTGGCTTGTATTCAGACGGGTTCGCAGGTGTTGGGACAAGCACGTCGGACCGGTGGGGGAACCCGTGAGTGACCTCGGCCAAATGATCCGGTAGGCGCTCGCCACTTCTCCTAATGGCCCATAGTACTGTTCTATAGATATCTGGGCCATTAGAGAGTGAAGCTTAAGGGGGGAGTAGTGTTTAGTGGGTAGGGGTCTTAGCGGACCAACATCCAACCGCTAGGGTCGAGTCCCACACTGCTCGAGAGGGGGGAATACCTCGTACTCGTAGCGTGCGTAAAAGCATTCACTCTCCTCCACAAAAAAAAAAAAAAAATATATATATATATATATATATATATGTTGTCAGATTTTTTTCGCATCTTGTAATAACATTAGAGCTTTTCCCCACTTGCCACTAAGAGCTGTTTTATATAGTCTATCTTTTGCGTCAATTTGTGTTTATTTTTTTTTGCATAACTACCAGCCCGGTTTCTCCTTCCGTCCGCTAATTTCTACCTCATTATGATAATTTCCAATATTGTATGTGTTCTCTTCATCTATCATAATTTCCGTTACACAGTTATCTATTTACCCGTCATTTATCGTCAGTACGTAGTCAAACAAAATTGAGTAAAATTGTTCGCCAAGAATTCCCCTGTCTTACGTCAAAAGCTTCATCCAAACATCGGTCTTTAGTACTTTAGGTAGTGGCTCAAAATGGCGTGATAAAATCGCGCCAATTTAGACGAAACATCATATATATATATATATATATATATATATATATATATATATATATATATATATATATATATATGCAAATATTTTTCTTACTTTCGCTGGATGCCCTCTGTTGGAAGGTTATATTCAGGCATATAAATATAGATAAACGGCTATGGGGATTGTTAAATTGCGGCACCATTGAAATTGTACCTTACAATGTACACCATCACTTGATCTGCTTAAATATTGCATTTTAACATTTTTTGCAGTTAACAACATGTAATTACTTGCATGTTGTTAAATGCAATAATCGGGAAAATAAGGAAGGGTGTTCTAAAAATGTTACACATCTTCTGGCGAAAAATTGTTTTGCAGTGAAGCAAAATATAATCGCTGTTTTTTACTGCTTACTCGATCGATGACGATGCCAGACAGATCGAGAACAAAAATTTATCCATTTGCATACTGCACCAATAATACCAAACTCACGCAAGTAAAACACGTTGTGCTATTTTTTTGAATCTGTATGTAGCATGTCAAATAAGTTGCAGCAACTGTAAGTAGGTCAGGCCGTCTAAATGGCGCGTTAGATATCGTAGATCATAATGTGCACGTGGATGAATTGACTCCTTGCGCAAACGATCGAGATCTTCAACTACTAAAACCACCTATTTCTCAGAAATATGCGCTCAGCAAAGAAAGCAATCTTGGATTTTCTTCACAACCCCCTCCACAATTTACAGCCTGGTATAGGTGAAAATTGTAATACTTACATTTAGCTTTAGTTTAGGTAGCGGCACGGATCGCTGACGCACTCGCTGGCATGGTTGATGATCAGCCATACGTTTACTGCATCACAAGGATGATATATCGGGCTGTGTAATGCGCGATTAGGCAAACTCGATAATGCCCAGACAGCCGGACTCTCCCCGTGTGTGTGTGTTCGGTGAGCTCTCCGGGGCTGCGTCTAGGCAGGTACTTTTGAGGGACAGAAAAAAGAATTTCCACACTATTTGTTCCAGGATCCAATAGAGTTCACACAGTTTTACAGCCCTTTTGTGAAACTTCTTCGACTTCGTTCAGAAATGCTGCCTTTTTATGTGGGCTTTTGTTAACTACGAATCATTGTGACAGCATAGAATGATCAAGCTCAGAACTCAAATGCGCCTCCAAAGTGTGTCACGAATGTCTCTAATATTTTATATTGCGTTACGCATACACTCTTGACATGTTTGAACGCAGACAACACATCCCCACACCCGGGGACCGAAGCTGCGATTGAGCCCGTTAGAGGCTCGGGAAATATTGCGCACTCGCCACACCGCGACAGAGTACCACACTGAGTCTCTGACAAGAAAATGCATTCTTTTTGCAATGGTTTGCCAGTTCCGAGCCAAATGTAAAAAATTAGGAAAATATAATAGTAGGTTCCGATCGAGAACAATGGAGCATACGATCAACTTGTCCTTTCGAGAGCATTCGCAGTAGGTGTCAGACCAAACAACAGTGCCGTCGCCGCAGCTCTGGAGTTGGCCAACGCTCGTTTACACATCGAGTTGTCAAACTCAAAACATATCAAAATAAGCAGGAAGTTATCTGTAGGCTAAAGGCTAACACACGTATCAGCATCAACTGCACGCTATTTTGGCATAGAGTAAGATACGAGTACACTATTTTTGGGCACAAGATACGTTGTTTTGCCAGGATCAGGTCCATGGGCCATTGTATTGAGGGCCAATGCGATTATCGCGTGCATATGTACAGATGAAGATGTTGGTAGAAGGAATATGTTTAGAAGGACATCATACCATCAGTATCTCAGCCTGTGGTGGCCGAAGAACATGCGCGTAATTTCATAATCGTGAGGCCAGTACGCGATATGCAGATGCGGATCTGGTTGTCTCCGATGAACGTGAAGCCTAGCGGCTCTCGATACCGAAGCCATAAGAAGGTGCATGAGTACAGAAACACCCATACATCAACACCCAAAAATGGGCTCTGCTGGCTCGAGGCCAAGCAGATTTACTACGTACGAGAAGCCGCAGGATCTGAGCAGGAAATAGACCCCTCATGGGTGACGTGTGGCGTTTCTCTGGAGAGAACTGCACCTGTTATTTTTTAATACAATGGCGGGTACTTCACAGAAGACCAGTGTGTACCTTCAGCCGAGACACTCTTGAAGCACAAAGAGAAAGAAACAGGATCTGGCCGTGCTCGCATGTAAAGTAAAAGACTGAATCACCTGGAGTGGGAGGACAGAACACATGTGATGATGGTTCCTACCGTTGGTGCTTTTCAGCTTTATTTACAGACAATGATTTCACTTGAAAAAATCTTCATACGATTTGAGCTAACAATGATACAGGGATCTCAGAGTCTTTGCTGATATCCATCTAGTCAGGTCAACTTTGAAGCGGGCTCGAGCGCCGACCCCGCTTGAATCAATGGGTACAATATGAGCTCCTCCTCTCAGCAATTGCTATCGTTGCGTAAACTGCCATGCCTCAAATTCCTCCTAAAAATGTAGTCTTACAGGAATAATCACAACAATTGTAGTAATAATAAAAGGGGCTGACCTGTTTGTGAGAATGATTCATGATGAGGTGTGGTTGTATGAGGGGACTACGCCGGCGGGCCAGAAACATTGACGTATGAAAAATAAATAAGTAGTCAGTAGGAATAAGCGCGTTGCTTATTTGCTGGTGGGTGACGATGTATGTATGATACGCTGATGTACAACTACCAGTACTACCGTATGGCGTTACGATGAGCAATCGATGGCGAACAGGTAAGCCCGGTGATGGCGGCAGATAAAGATGAATATAGAGACAGGAGGTGAGGATTTGCAGAACTAAAAAGCAGCTACACCGCTGGAGGGGGCATAAGGGTTTAACACGTAGCCTAGTGATCGAGGTGGGCAGAACCAACTAACTGGTCTACCGTGAGTAGGTTTGGCCAACCTTTCTCTAAAGTCAGCCTTTCTCTGTACACAATAAGGCAATGAATGGCAGCCCAGCGCAGAGGTGAGGTCCTATACGAGTCAATATACGGGGCCTCAGTCTGGTAGGCGTTCGTACACTTTTTGGTGTATATATATATATATATATATATATATATATGTATACCGTTCGTTCTACCGAGAGCTATCCGCTCTAGTAGGTCGTCGTTGTCACTTGTCATTTGTCACTACTATTCAGTTATATCGTTGAAGTATCATTGTGGAACGTCGTAGATCAGGGAGTTTCGGTGTGTCGAGTCGTCGTCCACACTCATATATAAGCATATATATATATATAGCTACCGCCATCGTGACAGCACGCAGGCACGCACTCACTCTTTCATTCACGCACTGCTCAGAACACAATAATCTGCTTGATCCAGTCGGCGAACCTCGTGATGCGGGTGTAGACGCCAGGCTGGTTGGGCAGCGCGCAGCCGATACCCCACGAGATGATGCCGATCAGGTTCCAGGCGCCCGTGTCCTCGTCGCGAAGCACGAGCGGACCGCCCGAGTCGCCCTCGCAAGAGTCCTTGCCGCCAGACGAAAGGCCGGCACAGATGAAGATCTCAGGGATATCCTCAACAAAGCCGGCCTTTCGGTACATGCGCTCACACTCGCGGTTCGTGATGATCGGCACGTTCACCTTCTGCAGGACGGACGGTAGCGGGCCGTCCTCGTACAGGCGGCCCCAGCCGGTGACGACGGCCGTCTGCCCCACGTACGACTGATTGCCGTCGGCGATGCAGATCGGCACGATGTTGTCGGCGAACGTGACCGGCTCGTAGAAGCGCATCAGCGCCAGATCGTACTCGAACGTGTGCGCATCGAACTTCGGGTGGGTGGCCACGATCTGAACGCGACGCTCGACGTGACCCAACGGCTCCTTGTCGTGTCCGCTCAGGTCGTACTCGCCCAGCCTTAGTAGGATGTCGTTTGGCGAGACGTTGTGCACGCAGTGGGCCGCCGAAACCGCCCAGTACTCGTTGAGTAGGGCAGCGCCGCACTTGTGCACGAACGTGTTCTTCTTGAACTGTCGCAACGATATCATCCAGGGCCACTTACCGAAGCGCGTAATGTCCCCACCGACGACGCGGCCAACCGCTCGCTCTTTGGGTCGACCGCAGATCGCCTTGATTGGGTCGTACTCAGTTGTCGTCTCGGGTTGAACCGTGGTTGTCGCCACTGTGGTGGTGGTGGTGGTCATTTCGCTCGATGGTTGCGCGATGGTTGAATCTCCGGTGGTACTACTGCTGCCGTCGCCGCTACTGCCGGCGCCGCCGACGCTATCTGCTGTCGTCTCCATAACGTCGTCTTCCATGGTATTGTTACCTACTGCTGCTGCGGTTACTGTTTCTACCGTTGTTGGCACACTAGTCGAGCTAGTCTCCGCCGACGATGAGCTTGAGATCTCGATGTCTGACGGTGCTGCCGTAGCCTGTCGTGAGGAAGTCGTGACCATGTCTTCCCTCCTGAGCTCCGGTCGTATCTACGGCGCCGCCGCTGCCGCTGCTGCTCTCAGTACCTGGTACTTCTACCTCATTGATACTGTCGTAGATTCATTAATGTCATTAACTGGCACCTCCGTTGTTAGAATCGTTGTTGTTGCTGCTGCTGCTACTGTTGTTGCTGTCGTGGTAGTCTTTGGAACTTCTGGACTTTTGTCTGTTACAGTGTCTAATTCAGCAGGCGCAACGCTAGTGGGAATAGCTGTGGTCTGGACTGGAGAGGTCGGCGGAGTGTCGGTGCGTTTTGCAAGGGTAGTTAGAGAATCCGCATCCGTGGGAAAATAATCTCCTGTACTGCTGCTGCTTGTTTCAAAGACCTCATTAAATCTTTCAGTTGTAAAAGCTTCGCCAGAAGCAGACATATCGACGGTTGTGCTTACTGGCGCTGGGGTTGTTGTTATTGTTGTTGCTTCTGTTTGAATGATCTTGGTATCAGTCGCGCCAGTTTCTTCAGTAATGAGTGAGAAGATTTCAGAAGACGCCTCTTGTGTGGTTGTCGACGCTGTCGTGGTTGTCGTGGAAGGTTTATCTCTTGGAGGGAAGCGTATCGGGTACCTCGTCGAAAAGAGACGTGTCGTCGTTTCGACTTCCGTGGTCACGTCGATTGCGTTCTCCTCATGCGAAGGCGTGGATGTGTCGACGTTCAGCGCGTCGTCGGTAGAGGACGCGGTCGTGAGATCGGCCGATGTCACGACGTCCAAGTCAACGGGAGCTGTAGCGGCTTCGGTTGACCCTTCCGTAGGTGACTGCGTGGTTTCAGCCGTCGCGGACGGCGCTGAAGCGTCGCTGATTGGCGAATCCGTGTTTGGGGGTGACCGAGTTGTTGGCGTTGTTGGAACTTCATCGTTGGCAAGCGTTGTCGTCGTCGTCGTCGTCGCTGCAGCCGCTTCGGGTGTCGCCAGCGTGGGCCGTCCGTTCTTGTCGGCCTCGTCGGCAACAATCCACGTCGGTTTGCCGGTCGGCACCTCGGTGATGGCCATCGTGGTGACCTCTTCGGTGGGTCGGGGTCGTGCAGCTGGCGACGAGGTCGTGCCCTTGAGCGGATACCCTCCCGGTTTCTTGTGGTGGTTGTTAACGACTATCGGCCGCCGCTGCGTCGTCGGCGGTACGATGGGATAGAGTGTCGACACAGCGGGCGGGATCGTTGGCCGCGGTGTTGGATCTCGGGGGAACTGCACCTCGACGACATGCGGCCTTGAGGTCACCGAGTCGTCGTCGTCGCCGTCGTTGTTGTTGCTGCTGCCCTTCACAAACTGCACTTCGACCGCGTCCTCCGGCGTGGTCGTCTGTACGCCGAGCGGTGGCCGGCGAGTCGATACCGTCGGCACGTCGAGATGATTCGACGGCGAATTGTGGACCGCGGGCGCAGCTGCCGGCGCTGGTCGTAGGGGCGGCGGCAGCAGGGGCGGCCGGGACGGCATTCGGTTGGGCGGCTGTACGCCATCGGGCAGCTTGCAGCAGCTGCCGTAGTAGAATCGGTCGCGACAGAACGTGATGTGTGTGCCGTTCAGATTGAGACAGTCCCAGGCGAACATGCAGACGCCCTCCTCGCCTGTCCTCTCGTGGCCGCACGGGTTCGGCTGAATAACGCGGCTCGCCCCGAACTTGACATGATCGAGGCTCTGCACAAAGCGAGTGCCGGTCGCGCTCAACGCAAACAGGATGGCGCACACCGCGCCGCTGACGCCGATCATGGCCTTGCTGCTGCTGTTGCTGCTGCGGTTTTGCTTGTAGGGCCGCTTTGGCAGCGCTAACGGCCACCTTCTGTGGCTAATGCCTCACGTTGCTGCCTCTCTTCCTTTTCTCAGTTGTTACTGTGGCTGCTGCAAGCTGATGCTATTGTTGCTGGTACGTCCACTTGCCACTCTCGAGTTGACTCCCGAACTGGATGACAACAAAGTCTTCTAGCTGGAACAACAAGCTCGAGCTGCAAGTCGACCAAACCGACGAACCGGCAGACGTACCAGACTAACGAACCTAATAGCGGAGCAGACGAGACGGTGGAAGAGCTGCAGCCAGCGCTAGTAGCGAGCACACATGGCGCGACCGCTGTCGGATTCGAACGAAATGTTCTCTTCTTTAGACGTTTACGTCACCTGCAAAGAGAAACCGTCAACAAAACAAACAGAGACGACAACAACATGAATAAGATTGTGAGCAGCAGCAACAACAAGAAGAATATTAACATATGAATAAGAACAACAAAATGGGCAAGAACAACATTACCAACAATACCAACAACAACGACAACAACGAGCAGCAACTACATCAGCAGTTCCAACAACAGCAACAACAACAACAACAACAACATTGCCAATAGCAACTACATTGGCAGTACCGACAACCGCATCACCAGGACTCACCAGCAGCTGTAGCGACCATAAGACATAAAGGAGCACAACTAGCAATAGAATAAGAACACTATTGGCGACGGTCACCAGGCAGAAAACAGGTAAAACAAGCAGTGGCGCAGCTTGCAATAGAACCCCCTCGTCGTGTTCTTTGCGCCAGCCAGCCACCCTCCCTTCCTCTCTTCCCCTTGCCGAGCCTCTTCTGAAGAGACGGCTGTCGCTGGGCCTTTTTGCTGCATCCTCACGCGTCCCGATCTTTGCCTTTGCTCGCGCGCTTTTCTACATCTCTGTTCTGTGTTTGAACCTCGCTCTCTCTCTCTCTCTCTACTCCGTTTCTCTTTTGCATTTCTTCCTCTCTATTGTTCTCTTTATCCATAGTTCCATCGCTCACAAGCAACGAGTAGTAGTAGTAGTAGTAGAGTCATTCAATGGTGTAACAACAACAACGACAACAAAACAACAACAACAATAGCAGCAAAAACAATAACGGCAACAATAACACAAACAGCAGCAACAATGACTACAGCAATAACAACAATAACAACAACAACAATAGCAGCAAAATCAACAACAACAACAGCGGCGTCAGATCGGATTGTCAGAATCCGTTCGTCGGTCTCGCCGTTAGCGGAAGCCCGACCGTCAACGGTTGGACAAACGGACAGACGGACGGACGGACGGTCGCCCGTTGCTTGCAATCGGCCCGCCGGCGACCCCGTTATCTGAAATGGAGTCAACAACCGACAGGGTTAACCGATTGAAGCCGATGCGATCCAGCAGCCGCCGAAGCAGCAACGCCGACGACGCCAGCCAACCAGCCAACCCATCTCTTGCAGTAGCCGTAGCGGCAACAGCAGAGGCAGCAGCAGCTGCTGCTGCTGCAGCGACCAGCTGTAGTCGCGTCGCTCGCCACTTCATCTACGCCAAGCGCTCGCCGCCGCTGTCGTTGTCGTCTAATAACAGCGTCTTGTCGTTGACAACTCGTCTCTTGCCGTCTCTTTTTTTCAGTCGTTCTACTCCATCTTTTCCACTCGATTTGGCTCCTGTACGTAGTTTTTTTTGTTGTTGTCTCCCTCCCTTGTTGACGCCTCTCTGTTTTCCTGACGCCTCGTTTGCTAGAGCCCTATTCCTCTCTAGCTGCCCTTTTCTCCATCTCCTCTCTCTTTCTCCTTCTGTATTCTTTTTTTCGTTTTTTTTCCCGTTCTTCTTTTTCCACCTTGTCTGTCTGTCATTCTTCCGTTCTTTCCGGTCGACTTCTTAATGCTGGGCCAGAGAATCCCACAAAAACCCGCTGGCCCTCAACCGATACACTTCAATGGGGAGAGATCATCGTAGAGAGAGTGTGCCGACGGCGATTCGCCACTCTTAGCACTCTGTCGTTCGGAAGGGCCGGACAGTGTGATAGTAGACACAGGACATCGGGCATCAACATCGCCGCGTTGATGACGTGCGCGCGCGGCAACCGTCAAAGTCGTAGAGGTTTTTCGTTGCGCGCTGGGCCCGTCGCTTGTGCTGCGTGTCGTATATAGTATGCGTGTGTTAGTTGTTCCTACGTTCTCAATTCGAACTGACTCGAACGTGTCATCTCCTCTTCTCTCCGCACTGCTGCTCTACTCTCGTCTCGCGTGTGCGTTGCATGTGAGGGGCACTCTTGTCCTCTCTCTCTCTCTCTCTCGGTCTCGCTGGCTCGTTTTCTTCTCTTCGGCGGCCGTTTTCTTCCCCTCGGCGGCCGTTTTCGTCGGCTATGCGCTTCTATCGCATATGTCGGTTTGTATTTGACGTGATTCCAGATTCCGCCTCCTATATCGTTCCGGTATCGATGTCCATGCATGCTGGACTGCGTCCATTTTTTGCGTCCTGTCTGCAGCCTACAGAAACCGAAACTCCCACTGACCGCTCAACCAACCAACCAACCCACGATAGAAACGGATCAACGGTCGATCGGACAGGCCGATAGAAAGACAGCAGGTCCAGCAATGACAGCGTATGAACGCCAATGCTGGCAGTCACCGGGGTGACGACGAATACGGCAGTGGCACCAGTAGCTAAGCGAACAAACAAAAGCAGCTAGAAACATAGATCGGCGGCAACCGTCGGAGGAGGAGGAGGAGAAGGAGAAAGCATCATCGTTCGAATTCACAGCATCAGCAGTGGATCCGTCCACCAGTTCCTCGGTTGTTCCGTTATCCATTTTGATTCCGGTCGAAGAAACCTCGTCGGCACACGTCACCGCCTACAAAAAAAGAACTCCCGCTCGGGAAAACTCTCCGGAAAGCCGCTTCAGACGTCCAAGTACTTGAACTTTATCTGACGTCGCCGGTCGTGCAGTTTGTCAATCCACATTGTTCGTTTCTCTATTCCCGTTCCAAAGTTGAATCGTACGTCTAAAAGCTGGTTCTCACTGCTGGTGCAGCTGCTGTTGTTGTCGTCGTCGTCGTCGATGTTGTTGTTGTCGTCGATGTTGTTGTTGTTGTTGTTGTCGTCGTCGTCGTCGTCGTCGATGTCCTTATTGTTGTTGTACGTCGCTGGTGATCTTGTTGTTACCATTATTGTGGTCGTTTCTGGTACTTGTGCTTTCGTGGTTGTTGCATGCGTTTGGCTTGTTGTTGTTGTTGTTATTGTTGGTCGTGTGTTGCAACTGCTGATCCGTTACACAGCCACTCGAACAATGACCACGGGTGGTCAGCTGTTCTCGGCCACCTTGGTGGCTTTGTGCCTTGTGTGTGTCTTGGTAACGGCAGCAGTGCAATCTTCAATAAACCATATCATAAATAAACAAAAAAAGACATAAATAAATGTTCAAACGCAGCACATCATGAGCAAGAGCAACGATTTGACAAACAGCGGTTCGATGCTTGTCGCTTTCGACGTCTGTCGTATCCAAGTCAAACGTCAGATCCAAGTCCGCTGACCGACTTTGAACAGCAACGAGCACCTGCCCACTTGACGTATCTCTCCAGATACAGCTAACCGATAAGCCTTTGAGGCATAATCGGTCGACCGTGTCTAATAATAGATACAACTGTATTAAAGCAGTATGGTATTTTAGAGCGTTATATATATATATATATATAATGTATATATATATATATATATATATATATATATATATGTACTATGTGTATATAGCATAACGACTAGTGAAATGATTGTGCTACCAGCACTCGTTGCGTGTCGGTAAGCATTTGGTCTGATGATCAGCGAAAGTATACACACACATACGCATACACACACAACAAACAGACACACACACACACAAACAGACACACACACAGCATACAACACTCGTAGACTTAGGGACTCAGTAGAACCCAGGCTCGCGTCGGCGACAGAAGATCTGGCGCAAACGCAGAAGACGAAGAAGCGCTATTTCTTTCCGCTAGCGTTTCTGCCACCGAAGCTGCCGCTGCCGCCGCCGCCGCCACAGTCGCAGCCAAAGCCATTACCACCGTTATCATCGCTACTTCAAGTGAGTCGCACTTAGACGATGATGACCGATAAGTTGGCGACGGGCGACGGTCGCTTTCTTTAGTGTTCGGGCCTAAAAGAAGCGCCTCAGAGCTTCTTCAGAAGCCCTGCTGCGGCTGGTTCTTCTTTATCGTTTCCGCACAGCTTTCCCTTAGTGAAAGTGGCAACCGTTACGGCGGCTGCTGCTGCTGCCGCTGCTGCTGCAGCTGCGGGTGGCGGTGGAGGAGGCAAAAACGGCAGCTTTCAGCTTTCAGCGAGGGATACTCTTGACCTCTTGACTTCTGAGGTAGGGCTCGGGGTTCCCGTGCGAAAACTGGAGTACACTAAATGTGTGCACTAGTGCACTAGTACCAACTGCGTTTTCCGAGGAGCCGTTACGACTTTGTGGCAAGGAGCTGCACGCGCAACTACTTACTATACGTACGTCACGGAGTTCGCGGAGCAGCGCGGAAAAACGGCGTCCGCAAACGAGCAAACGCAGACTCGCTCGCATTCGATCCCGATGAAACCTCACTCGCCTCAGTCCTCATCATTGCATTGACAAAAACACTGACAAGGCAGACAACGGTGACGACCCGCTAGTGCCGAAGCAACAGAGTAACCTACATGAGCCGTCAGCCGTACAACGGTGGAGCGAGTCTAATGCGAAAATAAATGATGCACGAAACCAATCGACCGTGGGCTAGATACTTAATAATCGACTACGTGTTAAGCAAAGCCGTATCAAAAAGGGGGCATGCGAAACCACACGGAAAAAGCCACATACAAGCTTCACAAGACTACAGCCAGCATCATGAGCACCAAAGCATCAACACACACAAAAAGCACCCCGCCCTACGAACTAGAGCAGCGTGTGGGCGGCTGTCATTCTGTCCGGTGCCTCCGCAGCAGTGCTCATAGTATTTATACATGGTTGTAGCGGTTGTAGCAGTGGCGTGCAGATGACAGCCAGTGCACGCACGTTCATATGTATAATACATGCCATGTCGGAGCATGCTAGTTTAGCGTATTCTGCTTGGTTCACCACCAAGAGGGCAAAGACGATCAAGTAGTAGAGTACGAAGAACCGTACGAGCAAGACGACAAAAAGAAGGAAGGCAGGAGGAGGAGTAGGGAAACTGAGTGAAGGAAAATAGACTCTCCTGTCAAAGATAGCCAGAGCACGCGCTCGTATCCTTGTGAGTCTCTCTCTCTCTCTCGAGACAGCTAGACTAGAGTAGTACACAGCCGAAGAGTACACCGAGAACTTCACAGTAGGGCAAACACTTTGCTGCGAAGTGCCAAACGCTGCACGTTTGTAGGCGGTAGCTTTCAGCCAGGTTAGGAGGGCACAACCGGAACTCACGCACTGGCACAAACGGGCACAACCGGACAGAACGGGCCCGAAACGAACACCACAGACATCGCGCTCGAACGCATTCAGTGGAAAAGCTAGCAGCATATGAGGGCTCTAATTGTGATAGGGTTCTAGTGGGCACCCTAATTATACTAATCATAATCCTAACTATAATTATAGTAGTGCAAGAAAACTAGAAGCGGGAAAAAAGGCTGAAGTGACAGCAGCGATGGCACCAACAGC
>QVRM01005677.1:0-7500 GCA_003439945.1 Dermanyssus gallinae | reverse complement strand
CTTCCGCGAATGATAGATACGAGCAACTGGGCGCGAAGGCATACAGCCGGCAAACCATGTTCATGGACAGACTGCACATAACGGTGTTAACAAACAGCAAAAATATTACTACAGTAGACGCACCAACAGCAGAAGCAACAACAACAACGGCAGCAGCCGCGACAACAACAACAACAGCCAAATTGAAGAGCGGCACCTGCAATGACAGCGGAAATACATTGCAATGGGCGATATCTATATGTAAACAAAATTGTCGTCACCCACGTTGAAACAAAATGCCTTCCGACTGAACATGTCAATCGCACGAAGTATGACGTACCAAATTGCAGGGTTCGTTCGCAGATGTTGGACAACGGTTCATACGCGTGACAGCAGCATCAACGCCCGCTTGTCCCAAGTCTGTGCCCAACTGACTACTGTGCCGGGTTTCACAGGAACCGGACAAGCAAAGCGGTCATCAGGAGACATCAATTCCCTGGACTGAGGCCGATTACCGAGAAAAGTCTTCCAGCCTCCCAGGAAACAATTTCCACCCCGCGGCGCCTCTGAACGCCACTGTTCATGGCGACATGGTCTGCAAGCATGATGTCTAGTGATGCCGCTGATTAACATGTACCGTTGATATGAATGTCGGAATCAAGCTGATCAGGGGTATTCTGATCAGCTTGATTCCTACGTAGATGTGGTGGTTACGTCTGCGTCCATTCAGGGTACATGGCTTGGTATAACACTAAAAAGAAGACATAGAAAAACACAGCGCCACAGGGCAAGCTTTACAAGACTCAAAAGTACAGTGGCTTTCGGACAAAACAAAAATAAAACCAATTTAAACAGCTGCGTTTCCAAATGTCATGCAGTGGGAAACTCAAAAGCTAGTATTCAGCGTTTTAGATTTTACCGGTAGGGATCTGCGATGACTGTGGACGATCAGTGCAATCTGTCACTGATTAGAGTGCCGCGTGTCACAAGAATATGTTGCAAGATACGAAAAAGTTCTATTTATTCTGTCAGCCGTGATTATTTGGTTGCGGTTGTTGTATTTGTTGTTGTTGGTGTTGTTGTCTTTGCTTGATGCTGTACCTGTGCGCACTCGCATGCTGTAACGACCCGACATGCTCAGATCATCTTCAACCTTCTATCGAAGAAAACAACCGTGGGCTTCTTTCTATTTCATCTGCCGCACTTTCCTCTGTTTCATTAAACAAATTTCTTTGTTTTATTGAACAACTGGTCCAGTCGTCACGTAACTTGAACATAACCTGTGACCGCGTTCTGAGTGTGCCATCATTTTCCAAAGGTTAGTTCTCATGACGGGCACAAAAAAACTGCGTATTCAGATGCGTTTTCGGCTTCACTTGTAGAATGAGGATGTGGCCGTTACGCTGTGGGGTGTGCACGTAGCCCCCTGTCCAGGGGTGCATTTTTTCTTTCTTTTTTTCTGAGGTTCCGGGCGTCAGGCTTGTCCAAATATGGACAAGCCTGACGCCCGGAACCCCAGAATTAGTTTGAGAAGAGGGCACTTTCTTAACCCGGTAAGGATTATGCCCTCACTTCTCCCATCCAGCCTGCGCCCTCCGTCAGGGCGTTGGCCCTTAGTTTCCGTTGCTGTGGTGAACGGGCCTTGACGATACAGCGAGTTCGCCCGTAAACGCCACAAATTAGTGCGTTGCGGGAGACCGTCTAAGCGTAGGAAGCCAACTTGAAGCCCTTGTTGACTATACATCTTCCGCTCAGGTAGGGGCGAGGCCACGCGGCGTCGGCAGAGCGGAACTTCTTGTCTAAGTAGCGCATCTCAAATCATCTTCCAGGGCAGACTATTGAATGTGTGTTTATTTTATAACGCTGCGTGTGCGTCGACGAGATTTGGCCGTGCTCCTTGGTGACGCATTGCAAGCGGGACATTATTATTGACCGCACACCTTAAAAATCGTCTATACTATGAGGAATCGATGACCTAATATTAAGTGAGAGAGTTCATGACTTTATATAAACTGACACCCCAGTCAGATCTGATCAAAACGGTCTCACACTCAAGGCTATATTTGAAGCGTATGTCGCAACCACAACCGTAGCTTAAAGGGTGACTAAGAGGCAGTTGCATTCATGTTATGTCACGTATGGCTGGAGTTACTTTCATATACTGGTACTCTAGATCAAGTGCTCATACTCTAGACCAAATGTTCTGTGCATACAACATATACGCGCACTTTTTGACGAATTTGTGCTAAAACGCAGGTACACACCAAATAATTGTATGTTAATGGTACGCGTTAACAATCTCAAGACTATAAAATTGCGAAGGACCAGCATCAAATTGAGTATTCCGGAAGAGTCGAAGCTTGACGTGAAGAATTAAAAATATTTCGTTAGATATGCTAACAAACGACTAAAGAAAAAAAAAACATAGACTCAGTAGATCAAAACGACGTAGTAATAACTGATGACCCCAAAAAGGCAGGTGTATTCAAGGAATTTTTAAATCTGTACATGTCTTCAAGCACATCTTCTAAAAGTCATCATACCTTATACCACGAAACGGGATATCAAGCCATTATAATAGCACAACAAAGTATTTTAAACGAAATCAAACTTCTTCCCTCAAAATGCGGTCTGAATGTAGATAGTATTCTCCCTATATTTTAATACCAGTAATTCTAGAGCCATTTGATTTATAATCGATCATATACATAGGGTATTGCACCCGATTCTTTCTGTTAATCAATTATCTTGGCGGTAACTACCGATAACTACACTCCCTACAGCTCCTGTCGCACAACCATCCATAGCATGTATTTATTTAAAAAACTTATTGTGGATCATATAATCTTATATGTGACATCAGATGATCTATTAGACAAACATCAGCAAGAATTTATCAAACGATCATCAACAGCAATTTCACTTGTTATTTTTTACAAAGATTGAACAATGTAAATTAAAACCAGAAAGTTATTTGATTATATATATTTTGATTTCCCAAATGCGTTTGGGAGAGTCAGCCACAGCATACTTTTAACCAAATCAGGAAACATTGGCGCTGACCGCCGCTCGACTAATTGAATTGGGAATTATCTGACCAATAGATATTTTTGTGTAACAGTAAATGGCAGTTATAGTAGATGTGTTCTTTGTCCTTTTAGTGTACCTCGGGACTCCTGTCTTGGATCAATAATAGTTTGTACTTTTTAATTAGATTCTGAAAATATGTTGCCTATTAGCACCATTCATAATTATACGTGAGCGTATTAAAGCTTTATAACGAGGAGGAGCGTGCAATATTACAGAACGCTATCGACGAGGTATCAATGTGAAAACAATAATATGACTATGTATAGACTATCCCAAAGTGTCTGCCACACCTGTATGCAGCACAATGTTCAGATGCTTGATAATAAAGAGATCGGAATTTTATACTCATTTATATCGTAGATCAGTTGTACCCAAGTTCACATATTGTGGCGAAATGTGGCTACAATATTGAAAAAAGCATATCGAGACTATTGAGAATTTCAATTCGAATTTTACGAAGCGGCGCAGACTCTGTATTGTTGACAGGAACACTCTAGGCATGCAACAGCTTACAGAATGGCGTAAAAATGCCGATTCTATAATGCACAAACAAACTGGTACCGCAAGCAGCTTATCGCACTATTTTAAATCGTGTTATTGCTTCTGAGATTATTCGCAAAACAATCTTAGAAGGAATAACACGAACATTCGTGTCAAAACTGCAAGACGCAAAGTGTCAATAATGTGCTCTTGTGGCCCATAGCACAATTTTGTTGGTTATGAGTTTGCGAGATTGAAGAAGCTTTATGTTGTACGTTCTGCAAATTGGTGTAAGTTCTATACCTGTTGTAGCTATGCCCGTTCTTTTGGCTAAGTCAAGTTGGTTTTGATTTGACTTCTACGACTACTGCTACTACCATAAACGAGTGCAGTTCTTGCTACGACTGAACTTTTCGTTCGCATACACTTTTCTAACGACGAAAAGAAGTTCGAGTATGACCGTTGTGAAGATGGCACAATGGACTGTTCTTCCTTCTGACATTGAGGTCGGTATCCGTTGATGTTTTGCTGGAATTTATGCAACAGGACAGCGCCGGCAGCAACAATTACAACAAAACAAAGCGGGCTACATCAACCGTGAGGCAAAAGCAACAACAATAGCAATCATAACAACAACAGCAGCAGCAGTAGTAACAACAATAATGCAATTCACTTTATCCGCTAGCCTATGGCTTACTACTCACACCGGAGCATCATGGTAAGAATCAACCGGGAACGCCATCCACCGAGATCCAATAGCTTTCTCAGTTGATTGGAACCTGGAGTTTTCTGGATCACATCAAATCGAACCGAGGATGCGAGTTTCGGCAGGCTAGTCGTTGCTGAAACCTTTAATGCCAGCGTAATAAAAGCATTGGCGTTTTCGCTTCCGTTGGTTTTGTTGTTGTTGGTGTCACGCGACGATTAGCCACAGCCCTGAGTCACTAATGTCGCCAGAAACAATCAAGCACCATTTGTGACGTCTATGTGTTAATGGCAACTTTGTCCCACGCAAGTAAATTATTGGACAAGATTGTTCACCTAATTGACGGTAACGCTGTTGTTGTTGGTGGTGGTGGTGATGGTGTTGTTGTTAATGTGCCTGATGCTATTGTTATTGGGTGGGTTATTTCCATTGTTTGCTTTTTTAATATATATATATATATATATATATATATATATATACATTTAGTAAATAAATCATTTTCCGTGTAAGACATTAGGCATATAATACACGTGTCACGTATGGTTAACTAAGCCAATATGTCTGGCTTTCTATTGTCGCTCTCGTTTTCACTACTTTTAATATTAATACTCTAGTTGTCATTATTGCTGCCGTTGCTTATTGTTCTCGATCTTCTTTCATTTTGTATTACCTTCATTGTAGTTCTTGTTCATACTGATATTGCTGCTAGTGTTGTGATAACATTACAGAACTTCTTATTAAAACCTTTTTCTATACATAAAGAATATATAGAAAACAACTTAAGCAATGTGACTTGGAGAAACATTAGTGGTATAATATGTTTAACAGTATGCATATATACGAGGGCGCATGTTTGACCTCTAATGGCAGAGCAGTTGATGTTTGCGGCCAAATGGAAGAGGTCATCGCAAAATGTTTTGCGCACTCGCGGTGGCGGAAAAATTAAACACTAGCAAGTGGCACAATCGTATGGACCGGCCATACTCAATCTTGTTGCGGTAATTCAAATAACGTCCAAGTCACTAGACATCGTTCCAGGCTACTGGCGAACATTGACCAGCCCAAGCAGAAAATTATGCAATGTGTTTTGTCAAAACCCGCGACATTTGCATTCTACTTGACTACAGTTGTCAGTATAGCCATTGTTCTGTTAGTCGTGTTGTAAATACTATCAGCTTAGCAAAGAACCTAGAACAGACTTCGCTGAGATCTACGTTGTCGATCTCTACCGACCCAATTCACTTGCGGATTTTCACTGCTCATTCTTTTGAATGAGCGTGTCAACGGTTTTTAAAAATGTCTATTGACTTTAGTTTGCTCTCTTGCTCAGTCTCTCTCTCGACTACAGACAACCCCAGTAACAAAAAACAAAACATACAACCGCGACCAGCTACCAGTCTTGTCATTTCAGTAAGTCAAAGCTGTAGGCAGGTGTTTCTGAATACAACATCCACTCTATACTAATCCACCACTGCAGCCAAATTTCTGACTACGGCCGTAGCAGCGTGAACAGATTTTGGAAAGTCTAGAGGCAAAACGGTTAACGAAGCTAAGGCTTTCTTGACGGCCGACCGATTGTTATGCGTCCCCTAAACGGAAAGCTTTCGACGCCGTTCAAGAGAAGCTTTACACCGCCACTTCACTACCAATCATTGGATGGTCTCGAGGATCCTTCAAAAGCGCATTCGACCAAGGGAAGCTGCATAATTTGCAGAAGAGTCACATCTCCAATGAAACAAAGAAAGACAAGGCGGCAGGAAAACGGCGTTTTTCTGCCGCCTTGCCGGCTAGCGGAAAAGACAAGAGCCTGGCCAGCAAGTCCAGAACAGCATTAATCTGGCTCGAAGCTATGATTAATCGCAACAACATGATGGCGTTCCTGTCGTCGGTGTCAATAATGGGCTGATTACATTCCGGGGTGTCACCGGGTATCGCCTCATTTACGTGTCATGTTTTTACGTAGGCCTTTTTAACGCACAAGCTGAGATCGCGCTAATAATAATCATCATCATCATCATATCATAAATGAGCGAGTTTCGCATCCTTTGCTATCAGCTATTACTAATGCAAGATCAGTGGGCGTAAAGTGTTTGATCGAGCTTGATCGACACCTGACAAAGGGATCACTCGCCTGTGTGGGTGAACGAACTTCGAAAAATGGTAAATTTGGACCCCAACAGAGGCTAAAGTTCGCGCACGCCGCAGCGGAAATTACTTCTAAACGCAACTGAAATAAAGACATCTCGATAATTATAGTGTACCCATCGCTTCCATTCCTGGAGCAGCAAACTGATGGAAAACGTTTAAGTTGCATGACACAGAAGGCAATAAGAAGACCCTGTTGCAGTAAATGTGTGTGTATGCATAATAATATAAAGCTGGTGACGAGCTTCAAATTGATATCGGTTTACGAACATTGTATGTAAGAATTATTTAAGGGAGTTTTTTTTTACATTTAAACAGAGCTATCTGTGCAGTAAAGATATCCCGCTTAAAGTAATTACGTTGTCACATAATACCTTAAGCATTGCCATCCGTTTCATTATTAACATATAGAGCTTAACACTCGCGGCTCCATAATTCTGCGTATGTCAGTTTCGAGCTAATATAGGTTTGCTTGCAAAGACTGGCCTGGAGTATAATATATCATTAAGGGATGCTGCCTGTTACTTAGCACATGTTACAATTTACGTATTTACAAGTAAATTAACAAGTCCTCTTGCACGAACCCGTAGCTCTTCACATGGCAGATCGCAGACAAATGATAAACTACAAGTTAGTATTGCAAGCATGCAGCGGTGTACTTGCATTTAACTACAAACCACGTTTTAAATGTATAAGTTTTGCCTGAGTTTAAGTTCGGTCATCACTTTATCTACGTCATAGGTATACAATTGCAAATTGTTTATGATAATGTGCGTTGCTTTTTGTCCTAGCCACGCATGGACCTCATAGTTACCTAGATACGCAACATTCATTTATCTCAGATGCACATACTTTTAAAGGTTTGGGGACTTCAACACGTTAAATATATGACACTATCGTCCGGGCTGACAAATACGCTCCTCGGATTCGCTTCAGATTAAGGTACCCCCAAGGAGATGATTTCTGTTATTCTGCCTAGCCCAAACGTACATTTTGAACAGCGAGACCACGATACGAAATGTTCCTAAATGCCGCGCCTGCTTGCACACTTCTGTTCCTACGTTCGCGCCAACAAGCTACGAAGTCAGCGATACGATTCA